>CM031243.1:849065370-849167870 GCA_018340775.1 Taxus wallichiana var. yunnanensis
GTTTGTAATTTCACTTTTGCCAATTAGGTCTCCTAGCACTCTTCACTGTCAAATATGAGAAATTTCATGAATTATAAATAAATTTGAATTCTTTTAGGTACAAAACCACTTAAATATTCAAGGACACCCTATTAGATGATTTTATCTAACTTTTACATTTCAACTCCACCATTAACACCTTCAAGCACATATTTTTCTTCATACCACTTCTTATAATCTCCTAGGACCCAATCATGGTAGAAACATCTCAAAAAGCACAAATTTTTGTTTTAAGATCTCAAATCTTCCCAAGAACACTACATCAACATATTTCAAATTCATGAGCACAATCAATTTGATTTTTAAGTAAAGAAATAACATTACTTACTTGAAGCCTCGCTTAGCTTGTCTTCATATCCCTTCAAGAAATCAGTAACAAACCTTCTTGAGATGATGGTCTAATCAAGTCATCATACTTGATGACTCATTTCATCTTCAATCCTTATTTATGAAGCATTAATATACTTGGCACCATGATGAGCACAACATAATGGCATATGACCTGAATATTAGGACTCGCAGACAACTTTAGTTGACTACAACCGACCTTATGATGGTCATGTACACTCTAATATACTTTTGAAACTTAAACCAACCTTTTGATACCATTTTTAGCATAGTACTTAAATATTCAAGGACACCCTATTAGATGATTTTATCTAACTTTTACATTTCAACTCCACCATTAACACCTTCAAGCACATATTTTTCTTCATACCACTTCTTATAATCTCCTAGGACCCAATCATGGTAGAAACATCTCAAAAGCACAAATTTTTGTTTTAAGATCTCAAATATTCCCAAGAACACTACATCAACATATTTCAAATTCATGAGCACAATCAATTTGATTTTTAAGTAAAGAAATAACATTACTTACTTGAAGCCTCGCTTAGCTTGTCTTCAATATCCCTTCAAGAAATCTGTAACAAACCTTCTTGAGATGATGGTCTAATCAAGTCATCATACTTGATGAATCATTTCATCTTCAATCCTTCTTTATGAAGCATTAATATACTTGGCACCATGATGAGCACAACATAATGACATATGACCCAGAATATTAGGACTTAGACAACTTTAGTTGACTACAACCGACCTTATGATGGTCATGTACACTCTAATATACTTTTGACACTTAAACCAACCTTTTGATACCATTTTTAGCATTACACACTTTATACACTCTTGAAATCCTTGATATAGGCATTGAAGCTTGTGAAAAATCTATGACACATCATGTTTGACTTAATATTGAATTCACAAGGTGAAACAAACCTTTATAATTTCCATCAACTCTAATAACTGATTGTGACTAAGAAATGACTCTACACTCGTTTCAATGGCTTAACAGACATCCTTTGAAGTAACAACATGATCCTTACACAAAGTGTGCTTTGAAAAACTGACAACACATCATAACATAATAGAAACAAACTTGAGAAGAAAATCATACACACTCGAGAGACAACAAGACAACTTATCTTGATACCTTGGAGGAGACATACACAAACCTACATATCTACCCCTCTCTCTAATGATTCATATGAATCAAGATACCTATAAGAAGCATAATAGAGGCATATGACACCATGGAGGATCTACAAGAAGGACTTAAAAAGATCCTAAGCCTTCTTAGACACATGAAAATCATCTCCATCAATTGTTTCTGATCTGAGCTTTGAGTCATGCCTTGTTTTGTATCAAAAGTTTGCTCTTGATGAGACATCATTATCTCTTCTAGGCTCCCATATCTTTCCTTTCATATTATCATTCATCCTAGATCTCTAGAAGCTTCTTTCATGCACCTTAGGTACTTGAAAACCCTTATTTTTCCTTGAGTAATCATAGTGACACTCTCTAGTAATATGAACAACTTCATTACAACTAAAACACACCACTAAATTCTTCCCTTTATAACCCTCAACTTGACTAGGTGGATAATACAAACAAAAACTAGCAATATGGCCTATTTCATGGAAATTGTAGCACACAAAATTCTTAACATGCTGACCCCTACTATATCTCCATGGGTGATCATTTCTAGCAGACCTCATACACTCCTTAGCCCTATAAAAAAACCATTGCAAGTAAAACATTAACCATTAAATGATCTCTCATACCTTGAAGCATTTGGTCACCTTATTTATTTTTTCTTCACATTGTCTTTGGTGAAGATATCCTTCATCTTTCTTGCTTGGAACAATATCTTCTTACATATTTTCTTTTCCCTTGAGGTCATCACTGAACCCCAAACCTACCCTATCACCTGTTGATATTTTTTTCCAAGAAGGTCATCAAGATCCTTGGCACTTTTCTCAAATTTCTGAAAGGACATGGTTTTGTTACCAACTTCTAATAGTCGTGCCATTATAAATTCTACATCCTCTTCTCATTTAGAGCACATACTTTATTTATCTTCCAAGCTTGAGACTAGAAACTTTACCTTTTCTTCTAGTAACCTGATTGACTCATTGGGCTTGCATGTTTCAGACTTATGCTTTTCTTCTAGATCAAGAATCTTATTTTCATACTCTGACCTAAGAAATCAAATTCTTATTCTTATTTTTAGTATGCCTTAACTCATTTTGGATACTCTCTTGATCATATTAAACATACTCTTCATCTTCCTAAGAGTAACTATAATAACCTGATATGAAATCACCTAACAAATAAGAACCATCACTAGAGGATCTCATGGCATCTTTAGTCATGAACAATACCTCATTTACAACATCTTCATGATTAGATTCCGATTTAGAATATGAAACAACACTACTAGAATTATACAAGAAATCATCTTCCTTTGTGTAAAAGCTTCTTTTCCACTCTTATTATAGTTAAACATCTTAAAGTTCTTCTTACATTTATTGAACTTATGATTCTTCTTGTTATGATCATCCTCATGCTCCTTATCACCTTCTTTTTCATGCCTATGAGGACACTTGGCTGAAAAATGACCTACTTAACCAAATTAATGCATTTAAATGGAATTTTACCTTGGTACTTGTCAGATCCAACATTCAATAATCCTAACAAGAATTGCAGAGAGTTCTTCATCTTCAAATATAGCAACATCATCAACCTCCTTAGTCTTCTTTCCCTTGGTCTTCATTTCAGATTTTAAAGTAATTTATTTCTTATATGGTTTGGAATCAATAACCCTCATCTCATAGGTAGTCAAAGTCCCATGAAAATCATCCATATTCAGCTAAGTCAAATCCTTAGCTTCTTCAATGGAAGACACTTTAGAATCATACCTAGGTGTTAAAGATATATTTTTTTTTTTGAACAACCACTTCTTCCTTCACATATTTTCCTAATCCTCTCATGATGTTGACAATCTTGTCAACCCTAAGAAAATATGTAGAAATAGACTCATCCTCACTTATCTTAAGACTTTCAAACTAATTTTTGAAAGTGATATGTAAACTTCTACTTTGGAAATCCACAAGACCACAAAATACTATCTCTACTTCCAATTATTGGAAATGACAAAAAGATTGAAAGCTATTGAATGAATCTTAGTGCTTAGAATTAATTGCAGCAAAATTGGAATGAACAACTTAATGCAAAGACAATATTTTTATCTTGAAAACCCCCAATTTGAGAGAAAACCAGTCGGAAGGGTAATTTCTCTTTCTTCCCACTTATATATATTAGCCAATGTAAACAATTATAGAATACAAGAAGTTGAAAGAAGAAGAAAATGTTACTTCCACCCTCTATACTTGATTAATTTTCACTTTCAGCTCACTTCTAAAATTCAAGCACCAAAGTATTCTTGATCTCTTTTCCCATGAATTGATGGTGATTTCCACTTGTTCTATTACTTAAATAGCTTGCTCCCCATGTCCTCTCGTGCACTAGAGAATGGGAAGGGACATCTAAGGAAGATACACGACCAAAATTTTGAAATATGTGACCATTTTTGGATTTATTTATAATCATCTCATTAGTGATAGGACCATCGATGTATGCAGATTGATAGTTACGTAACCACCATTCTTTGCAGAGGGGTGGTTACGCAATCTCTACTCTACACAGAGTGGTGATTTTGTAACTTAATAGTATGCTCCTCTTTCTTATTGATTTTTCTTCTAGTTCTAGTTTCTATAATGAAGTGGTGTTTCTTTAGATCCCTATGTGCTCAGGAGTTTTTTGGTCCTACAAAATATTAGTGGGGGAGTAGATGAGGAAATAATCCCCTCAATTTCTCCTTCGAGTACCACCAGGCCTTAGTTGGTGTCTTCCCCTTGATTCCAACCTGCCAAGATTTCTATGGACCTCTCCTTGTGATGCATGAGCATCCATGTACAAGAAAGAAAGATGGAATTGAAGGTGTTATAGCATCAATAGGTGGTTAACACTCATTAGGTGGCATACACAAATATTGAATATGTAATTTTCCTAAGGAAGTCAAATTTAGGGGTACTGTGCATAAGAGTAAAGTAAGTATATTTTATGTTGCATGCCAAATATGGAATTTAAATGAGTCAAAGAGGTTTGATTGAGTGTGGAGTAAATTTCTGGAGGTTAGGAACTGCTTTAGACTTGTTTAGGAGTGTTTGTTTTAAATGAAGTCCATGTTAGAGTCCATTCCATGTATATAGGAAGTTTTTGTATAAAAAAGTGTAGTAGCATTCTTCATATAGGAAGGATTTTCACATGTGTTAGGGGGATTTTATGAAGGATCAAGATGTAAGAGAGATAGAGAATGAATAATGAAGACAAATATGTGAATTTATAGGAGAATAAAATGTGTTTTTGTATAATATATACTTCACTTTGTAATCGTGAAGAATACCCTATCCCTAGCCGAGAGCTAGAAGCATTACAATCGGCTCAAGAAGGATATTTGGGATCTATGAAAGCATGAATGGGTGGAGGAAGGTATAATTGATGCCCTTGAATTTTTATATATCTTGAAATATCGTGATTTGTTCTATAGCTTCAATTATTAGCTCTTGGGCCTAAATTAGGGCTTTGCATAACTTCAATTATGAATGGTCAAACTTTATGAAAATTTGGGAGCATCTCTTCCTAGGTGGTGTCTAGAAGTATACAAAATTTCAGATCTCAAGTCACACGTTTGAGTGGTTTAGACCATTAAATTCATAGGCTGCCTATATAGGTATGTAAATTAGAAGGTTTAGGGTTACACGAAGGTCAAATCTTCAAATTAGAACTTGAATTCCAATGGATAGCATGTTGATGACACCTTAGAGGCATTCTAACCCTTATTTAGACCATACCTTCCCTAAAAGGACACACTATCATAACAAGAATCTATAAAAAGGCCTAATATGTACACCACATTACAAAGGAGGTGTAATTTCGTACAAAAGAATATGACATAATATTGAGGTATGTTTTTGTAATGAAATTACTTGATTAATTATGATTATCACCAGCAATAGAACACCAAATAACACAATATTTCAAATAAATTCTCTCAATATGAAAGTATAATAGCTTGGCCACTTCGAGGGGGAAACCTCCAGAACATATAATAAGACTCGAATACTCAACATAATGATCATCCACTACCTATAACCCCTATTTATACTATTCCTATGCTATGGCCATCATGGGCCGACCCACAAATGATAATAGATCATATATAAAAGAGATACATCATGATATTAAGTTATGATAGCAACAAGTCGGCTATATCCATCCCATGTAAGATATATAATTAAGGGCGTAACATGCCCCTCCCCTTCAAAGAAACATTATCCCCAATGTTGGGAAGCCCTAGATGTTGCTGCATGAATGCTTCATCTTCCCATGATGCATCCTCAATATTCATATTCTTCCAATTGATCAGGTACTTGGTAATGACTCTAGTCCTCAGTCTTTTGGTGCGTGTCTGAAGAATGCCTTCAGGTTCCAATATGATCCTTCCTTCCTCGTCTAGTTCTGGAAGCACTGATTGGGTGGAAATGTGCTACCCAATAACTTTCTTTAAGCAAGAAACATGGAAGATTGGATGTATTCTACTTCCTAGAGGGATCTCTAGGTTATATTCCACACTACCAATTTTATGCAAAACTCGGTTGGACCATACTATTTAGGAGAAAGCTTATTATCCTTTTGCTGTTCTTTTAAGGATAATTTCTTATAGCGCTGTAGCCTTACAAAAATAAAGTCTCCCTCTTTAAAGTGTCGCTTCACTCCTATGTTGATCATCCTGTTGCTTCATACGGTTTTGTGCTTGTGCCAAATTTTCTCTAAGACTAGAGAGTCCTCATGTTGATGCCGAATGTGTCTTCGATTTGCTCTCACCTTTGGTTTGACCTTCAAGCTAGAGATGAGTGATGGAGGATGGTACCCATAAAGTGCCAAAAATAGAGACATTTTGGAGGAGGTATGAAATGAAGTATTATACCACCATTCATCGCTGTGGTGACCATTGCACCCAATGTTCTTGTTTATCTAAAGTAAAACATCGAAGATATCCCTCTAAACATTTATTTACCACCTCAGTTTTCCCATCTGATTGGGGATGATAAGAGGAACTCTAGCTAGTTGGGTACCTAAACAAGAGAATAGATCAGTCCAAAAGTTACTTGTAAATATTGGATCATGATCACTTACTATAATTTTTGGCGTGCCATGGAGCTTTTAAACTGTATCCATAAAAGAGATGGCAATGGTACTAGCTGTGAAAGGATGAGCCATGGCACAAAAATGAGCATATTTGGTAAGTCTATCTACCACGACCATGATGACACTTTTCCCTTCGATTTAGGTAATCCTGTGATGAAATCCATTGATACCTCTTCCTATATCTCACTAGGAATAGACAGAGGTTGGAGAAGACCAGATGTCTTAATGGTCTCGCCTTTTTTTTTGGCAAACCGAACATTCTACCGCAAATTTTTGAACATCTCCTTTTTAAACCCTCCTAAAAGAAATCCTTCTTAACTCTATGATATGTTTTAGGACCCCGGTATAGCCACCTATTGGAGAAGAATGTAGCTCTGAAAGAACATGGTGTTTAAGTGTAGATTTCTTACATAGATATAACCGATCTTTATACCACAATGTATCCCCCTTCCATATAAATTGATCTGATATGGACGGATCAACCTAGAGATTTTGAATGAGAGTATGTGTGGTTGCATCTTTCTTCCATTCTTCTCGTGCTTGATCTACCCAATCTGCATGTAGTATAGAGATGACACATAACAATGCTTCAACAGAATCATCCCTCCTGACAGAGCATCGGCGACCAAATTTTCCTTGCCTTTCTTATAAAAATCTCAAAGTCATATCCCAACATCTTAGTGACCCATTTTTGTTGTTATTCGAAGATAGACGTTGTTCTAAGAAATATTTCAAACTATCATGATCAGTTTTACCTTAAAATGTCTACCCATCAAGTATAGTCTCCATTTTTTGATTGCATGTAGTATTGCCATCATTTCCTTTTAGTTGTCGGCTCTCAAAAGCAATGGGGTGTCCTCCTTGCATTAGTACTACTCCGATTCCATTTCCTGAAGCATCGCACTCAACTATAAAAGTTTTGGACAAATATGGGGTTGCCAATACTGGAGTGGTGCACATAGCTACCTTCAATTTTTCAAATTCCCTAGATATTTCCTCATTCCACTAAAAGGAGTCCTCCTTCAATAATTTTGTGAGTGATGCTGCTATCTTTGCCCATAGTTTTTGAAAAATCTACGATAATACCCTGTGAGACCTAAGAAACCTCATAATTGTTTGAGGGTTCTTGGGGTTTCCCATTCCACCATGGCCTAGTTCTTGTGAGGGTCCACCTTAACACCTTCATGAGAAACAATATGGCCCAAGTATTCCACTTCATGTACCCCAAAAGAAAAATTTGAAGGCTTGGCATAAAGTTGATGTTTCTCTAAGACTTATAAGACAATATTAACGTGATGTAAGTGTTTCTCCCACGATTTGCTATAGATGACTATATCATCAAAAATACTAAGACAAAATTTCTTAGGAATGGTCTAAATATTGAATTCATCAAGCTTTGGAATGTGGAGGGAGCATTGGTAAGGCCAAATGGCATCACTAGGAATTCATAATGGCCTTGATGAGTTCTAAAGGCATGTCTTATGAATATCTTCTTGCTTGACTCTAATTTGGTGATACCTGCACGCAGATCTAGCTTTGGAAAATAAATGGCACCATGCAACTCATCTAATAAATCATCAATGATGGGAATAGGAAACTTATCTTTCATAGTGAACTTGTTAAGATCTCATAATCTGGACACATGCGCCATCTTCCATCCTTGCGATGCACCATCACCACGAGAGCAAAATAGGCACTTTGACTATGACAAATAATACCCATTTCTAACATTTCCTCCACCATCTTCTTGATCTCACTCTTTTGCACATATGGATATCTATAAGGCTTGATGTTGGGGGTTGGATTCTTGAATCAACTGAATGGCATGATCATGCTCTCTTTTAGGAGGCAATCCTCTTGGTTCCTTAAAGACAACTACATGTTGATCAATAACCTTTTGAAGATCAAGATGCAATACCTTCATTTGTGGTTGGACTTCTATAGAGAACAATCGTGCTACAAAACCTTCAAACCCCTTTTTAAGAATCTTTTGCATTTGGTGAGAACTCACCACTTGAGGATCTTTAGCTTGTAGACCTCAAAGTTCAAATTTTTACCCTCGAATGAAAGTGCATGAACAATTCCTGGAAATTTATCTCTATGGTGCCCAAGGTAGTGAGCCACTGAACACCTAAGACAATATTAGCTCCACCTATGGGAATAGAAAACATCGTAGATTCCAATGTGTAATCACCCATCATGATTTTGAATTTATGGCATTTACTTGAACATTGGACTGTGTCACCATCTACAATCATTACTTGAAATTCGGTCTTTGGGTAGATGAAACAATATAGTCTTGTTGCCAACTTATGATTGATGAAATTATGTGTGCTCCCTAAATCAATTAAGTCTCACATACCTTCTACTTCTTAAGATAACCCACAACTTGAAGGGTTTGTGGAGTACTAATACCGATAGAGCATGACATGAAATAGTGCACTACGGATCTGCATATTCTTCCTCTAATTTTTCCACTTCCTTTGTTGATGTTGCCTCATATTCTTCCTCATCACTAGATCCTTCAATGTAGAATTTTTTTTCTCAGAACATTTATGATCTGGTCCATATTTTCTATCATAGTTAAAGCATAACCCTTTGGCTCTTTTTTATTCAATTTTTTGAGGTGTCAACCGAATTGGCCGAGGGTAAGAAGGAGACAAGGTGTTACAATATTTTATGCTAGAAAAGGTCTACCTTCTACTAGAAAGAAATTTTTCCTCTACTCGACGTGCCATGATAATAGAATCAACAACCTTGAGTGGGTTAAACATGCATACCTCATGCTCAATGTGGTCCTTAAGACCCCCAAGAAATAGGTCATTCAAATACTCTTCTGTAATATCCTCCACACACAAGGAAATAGTTTGGAATTGATGGACATACTCCTTAACTGAACCAGTTTGGCATAACTTTGCTAATTGGTTGAAGTAATTCTCAGAAACACTAGAACTATAGTGTAATTGAAGCTCTTTAGTGAACACTTTCCAGGTGACATTTAGGCCATTCTTCTTCCTTTGAGCACATAACCAACAATACCAAAAAAATTGATCAGGTTCTAGGTATAAGGATGCCATAGTTACCTTTTGTCCTCCTGGGATCTGATGGAGATTAAAGAAATTTTCCATTTGGGTAATCCAATTGAGTGGATCCTTTCCATCAAATTTATACATTTCAACTTTTGGAATCATGCCCCTCCATTGGTGAGAAGATCCACTTGAATGATTAAAGGATCCTCCCGATATATAGTGATTTGGATCTATGTGACCATTTCTAGTAGAACCCATATGACTAGCATTGGAAGTTGTATTAGAAATAGCATTCAACAACTCTTGCTGCATTACATGAAAATCCTTCTGAATCTCACTCCTAAGGCTACCTTTCAGTTGATGAAGCTCAACATTAAGGTCATCCTTACTCACCATATTGTTTACCCTTTCCTGAAGTTAGATGACCACCTCAGATACTCCCGAACCAGTAGAATCTGAAGCCATATCTTCCTTATTTGGGGTCATTCCTGGAGTTTCTTGTCCTTTTCCTTGGCCTCGGGTAGATCTACCAGCCATGACGAAGGATGTGGGCCTAGGGGTAGACTTAATAGGGCAGAATTTTAGGGTTTAGGGTTTCGTAATTTTTTTGGCCGAATATAGGAATTTATAAAATAAAAACCCTAGCTATTTTTTGGAGGGTTTATGAAAATATAAGAAATTTGAAAATTTCCAAAAATTACACCCTAGGGAGCCAAATTATGAATAAATATAGAACCGTAATAACATTTGCAAAACAAGTCAAAACTTATTTAAATTTTTAGGGAAGCTTACTTGACTTATTTATCCTCACCACAACAAAAATTGCAGAAAAATTCGATACCAATATTGAGATATAGCCGAACCTTCAGAATTAGGGTTTGACACCATCCTGGCCAAGATCAAGCTCTGATACCACTTGTAATGAAATTAATTGATTAATTATGATTATCACCAGCAATAGAACACCAAATAACACAATATTGCAAATAAATTCTCTCAATATGAAAGTATAATAGCTTGGCCACTTCGAGGGGGCAACCTCCAGAACATATAATAAGACTCAAATACTCAACATAATGATCATCCACTACCTATAACCCATATTTATACTATTCCTATGCTATGGAAATTAGCAAGGCCGACCCACCAATGATAATAGATCATATATAAAGAGATACATCATGATATTAACTTGTGATAGCAACAAGTCGGCTATATCCATCCCATGTAAGATATATAATTAAGGGTGTAATAGTTCTAGAACCCCATAAAGGGTCTCTAAATAATCTATTTTCTTGGTTAGTTGTCTCAGTCAAATTAGAGATCCAACTCGGTTGAGGTTCTTGTAGGCTATAAGACAAATATGGGTAAACTAGAGAACTAGTATGAATTAAATGGGTATGCTGGATAAAGGGTCATAACACCACATTTCAGGTTAGATAAAAGTTTCAAGAGTCATAAGAGTGATCCCCGAACCTGCACACAAGATTGAGTACTTGGAACCATGAGGTCTACTTAGATCTAACCATGTGTTAGAGAAAGGAATGCATGTATAGGTGGTTGTATAAATAACTCGATGAGTGGAATGACTTCAAGATTGCAGGAAAGTTGTTGGAGAGGTGATGGAGGCTTTTGAACAATGGAGGTATGACCAACAACCAAGGTATATATCTTTCATGTTGTTTTCATATTAGTACTAGTACTAATGCAAGTTGAGAAGTAATATAACCAAGTTGTTGGGGCATAAGATTGGTACTATAGAGTATAAGATAATATCCTTAAGCAAGGGATGGTGGTGGGTACCCTACTAAATAGTGCTAATGTGTTGAGAAATATTTTTGCAGGCTCAAAGATAAGTTGTTCTTAATGAGAACATTGTGGAAGCTAGAAGATCCCTTGCACCATTTTGGTATCAAAGTTGGTTGCTCTATTATAATCAGATATATTGCAGACATTTATATTATTTAGAATTGATTGATAGTTTGAAAGCGATTGTAGAATAGTATGGAAAGATGGAAAATCCATCCTGTAAGGGATTATGAAATTGATTCAAGAAGGAGTGATGGGTAGAATTGATAAAATGATGAATGGAATCAATGAACTAAGCACAAGGATGAAAAAAATAGTAGTAGTATGTTCAGGTATGGAGAAGAAAACTGATAGATATGATGATCAAATGCATGGAGAATAAATTTTTCTAAGGAGATTTCTCTTACAAAAACAACAAGCTAAAGCCCAGGAGCTAGTTTACAAGATAAGCCTCTTCAAAACAAGATGCAAGACAAGAGGTAAGTCTAATGTTATTATAGATAATGGTAGCACATACAACATTTTGTCTAAGGAAATGGTTAGTAAATTGGGGTTAAAGAGGTTAGTTCACCCTACACCTTATAGAGTTGCACAGTTTAGAAGGATCATCGATTATTGTAAATGAGAAATGTAGAGTACCTTTCAAAATTGGAAGTTTGCATGATGAAGTCTTATGTGATGTAATGCCTATGGATGTATGTCATTTACTCCTAGGTAGGCCATGAAAATATGATAGGAAGGTGGTGTATAATGGTAGGTTGAATAAATGTTTTCTAACAAAGGATGGAATAGAGCATGTGTTAGTGCCTTTGATGGACAACATGCAGGTATTGAAAGAAGAAGCATGGTATTTGGATTCAAGGAGTTTGTTGAGAAGACCAAGAATCAGGTCTTAGCCTTCATGAAAGATGAAGGTAAAGTTGATGACATAATGCAGCAATACCAATAAGTACAAGTGAAGGTTTATGAACAAGCCGAAAAAATTATTAGAGAGACCATGAAGGTCATAAAAGGAAAAGAGAGTGAGGACCAAGGTCAATTTAGTAACCTAGGAAAGTTTGGACAGGAGGGAGTTAACTCAGAGAAGAAAATAAGAAGAATGGACTTGGAAATTAGTCCTAGAATATCTTATGAAAGATCATGAACAATATGTGTAAGAGAAGACACAAGAAAGTGTCATGAGAATGAAGGAAGAAAACATGTCATTTGAAGACCAAAATAGAGAAAATGAAGGACAATCAGTCCTTGTACAAAGACAAAAACAAGGAAGAATACACGTTAGAAAGACGGAATGAAGAAGAATTCAAGAAAAAGAGGGATTGTTTTCAAGGAAATATGAAAAAGTGTGATGTTAATAAGAATGGTCATGAATGGACCAAGAACAAGAGAATTTAGTGAAATATGGAATAATGAAATGTTCCTAAAGACTTGTTATCGTGCAAATGTGTGACATGGAAATTTGAAGTTTCCAAGCACGACAACTGTACCCTTGTGCCAAATTTTTCATGTTTTATCATTCCTAGGAACCCCAGGTCAAATCCTTCAGTCTAGTCACCCACTATTTGATGTAAAATTGGTCCCCTAGGTGATTTAGGAAATTCATCATTCCCCTAGGTGATTTTAGGAGTTCTTTAAAAATGCAAATTTTGGAATGTCATAGGAAGGGTTATCGCTAGCCTTCCCAGGACTGAATCAACCTATGAAGAAGAACGGAAGGGAAAAATTAAAAATGGAGGTGAATTGAAAACCTTAGAACATCATGGAAATGATTTTGGTAGGTTTGAAGAAGTTTTGAAATACTTCGAGTAGTCTGAATAAAATACAGGGTTCACAAGCCTAGGTAGTACATAGGCCTAAAAACTACTGAGCTTCAGAAGAAGATTCCAAGAGCTCCGGATGGAGTTAGGAGTAAAAAAAAAACATTGAATACAATATAATTCCAAGCCCTACAAGATGATGAAATAATATTTTCACAACACCTTGGTGAATAGGGTTTGTAGGTAGTTTTTCTCAAGTACAAGTAGAGTAAAAATGAAAAATCTGATTTTCAGGGATCAAATGGATGAATAAAGACATGAAACCAACACCATTGGATTCAAAATTCCATTTCTAGTCAGGATAATATAAATTTTCACCAATAAATTCCAACAGAGCTCAAGTTATCATCATTCCAAGTTACCCTCTTGGAGACAGTTCGAGAGTTAGTCAATTTTTAGGAGGACACGTGTCAGCACTAGGAGCCTGGCGGGATTTTATGTCCCCGACATCCCTAAGGTCAGGTACATAAACCTTAGAAAATGTGTACAGCCCCCATGTGACCTTTGGGACCCTCATGTGACCTTCAGATTTGACAGTTCAACCCCAAGTGCATTTTTGGAGCTCAAATTCCCTGCCGTCGGATCGAGGACACATGTCATCCTCTTGCTCACCATGGAATTTGATGTCCCTCATGTCCCTAAGGTTAGGGAAATCAAGGAAAAAAAATGTGCCCAACTCCAACTCCAAAATTTGAATTTTTTTAATCTGTTTATGTGCTTGTCACTTTCTCACTTTAGAAAAAAAAGTTACAGAGAACACCAATCCACCACTCCACCATTGCCAAAGCTCAAACCAGCTCCATCACAACACATTATCCTTCACTCCATGATGGCACATAGGTCACAAAAGGAATATTGATCAAACCAAGAAGAAAGAATGAAGAACAAAGGAAAATAAAGTCCAAAACTCCATCCATTGCATAAAACCAAGAATCAAACATATCTTACAAACCATTGTATGAATTGACAAACCGTTTGTTGCCAAATTATTATCTCTTGAAGGCCATTAAAAATCATATTCAAACCTCTAATTTTCAGAAAGGAATGCTCACAGTGAATAAATTTCACTTTTGGCTCCACGAAGAACAAAGTTCAATTTCCCATCAAACCGGTTGTCGGATTGAAGTAAAATTTTGCGTGAAGCACCAAGAAGAAAAACCTATCGCAATGGAATTTATTTCATCACATGAATGAAAAAAAAACAAGACCTGAAAATTTCAAGCTCCATTAATGGCCACCATGACATAGTAATGGAAAAAATTAGTGAGCTACCTCTCGCTTCTCAGGGTTCCAGTGGGTGAAATCGCCCAAAATTGGAGGAAATGATCGTTGAAAAATCTAGTTTCACGTGAACTAGTTTTTACACCATGAAGTCCATATTTTTAGGGATATAGAGGGTGTGTTTTTTTATCATCATTCTTCCCTCTTCAAATAAATTTTCAAATTCCCAAAGATCCGGTGGGTGAAATCATCCAAAATTCAGAGGGAAGGGTCTCTAAAAATCTAGTTTCTCTCAAACTAGTTTTTGCACGAACGAAGTTGCTAGTTTATCGAGATATGAAGGACTGAATTTTTATTAGTATTCTACCCTGTAGCTCCATACCCAAATATCTTACAAGACATAAATTTCATTTTTCATTTATGAGCTTTTTGGAAAGTAAATCATGATGAAAATTGGAGCACGAGTTCGTGACGAAGATTCAAATCCAAAAAGTTGTTCCTATCACAAACAGAGGTCATTTTCACCACTTACTAAAAATAGCATATGTTATATTTCCTCACATGCTATAAATGATGAGTCCCACTGAATTGCAAGTTCTGTCACTCAGGACAATCAGAAAAGGGGTAAAATGAAAAGTAAGACAAAATGACTTCTTCCCAAAATAACAGGTCCCCAAATAACAACCTGCTAAAAATAGAAATGTGCTAAAAATAAAATATCTCAAAATAAAGAGGTTGGAATATGGTAGATAGTTCAAAAGGTGAAACTAGAACAAGATAGGTGATATGTCTCAAAATAGCAGAGCACATGCTCATATTCTAAAAATAGAAAGTTTTCATTTCGAGAGTGGAAAGTTACATATGACTTCATTTTCACTCACCTTACTACTTTTTGGAATCCCTTTTGGATAATGAGATGGTTTCATGAGTTGAAAAGGAGGAATGAGAACTTCATAGAGGTCCTAGAAGCATCATCTTGAGAGCGATGGTTTATAGAAGCAAAGCAAGGCATCACAAGGCACATCATCCGAATTCATCTTCATCACTTAAGGAACTGAGTGATCCAAAGTGAATTGGTCAGAATAATTTCAACGAGTCAAAGGGTTCATCAACCATGTTTCAAGGAGGGTCATCATGGGCATCATATGTGTTCATCTCAAGTTTGCAGTGGTAAACATCATAACAATGTTTCTAGACACTCATTCTATGGTCCAGGATGTCCATGCATCATAGAGTTTGTGGTCATCACTAGATTGGGAAAATGATTCAAAGTTATTCAAGGGAGAAATCTTCATTAGTGTAGAAGATCACCAGTGGAAGAAATCCTCGCTCAAATTTCATGGTTGCATCAAGGCATTCAAAGCATTTCATCATGAGGAGTGTTTTCCCCTCCATCCCTTCCCTCTCCTCTCTCTTCCCTCTCTACTTTCTCTCTCCATTCTAATTCTTCATTATGCATCATCATTGTATTTCATCCTATTCACTTAAGTGACCCATTTTAATTGTAAAAAAGTATCTTCTCAAAATTATAAGAGAAATACTTAATTCATGGAAAACGAAAGGTCACGAGTGGAATATGGAAACGAAGAGTCATGTGAGGGAGGTGAAAGGTCAATTCAGATTGCTATAAATTATAATGAGCTCTTCATTCCAAAGGGTTCTTCTAATTCTGAAATTCTTCTAGCTTGGTTGTATTCTTGTAAGTTCATGAGAGAGATTTTTCTCCTTTGAGTGAAAAGAGTTAGCCACTTCTCCCCTATTCTCAATGTCTTCCATTCTCAAACTATGTACAATTTCTTCTTGAGCATCAATACAAGAAGGAGGTTTTCAGCCTTTTTTGACTAAGGGGTTTACTGATACTTTGTGTTCATTAAATTCTAATTGGTCTTGTTGTTGTTTGTAGTATTGTTTCTTCCTAACTTTAGTGCATGTGATGAAACTTCTAACTAGTGTGTGTAGGAATATGATTTTCTACTTGCAACATTAGTTCCCCTACCTCTTTTCTCACTCCCCTTTCCCACTCTTCAGAAAAAGTCTCCCCTAACAAGAGATTTCTAGCTTTTCCACATGGTTAGTGGAGTGCCCCTATTGGATCCCCAACCATAAGGCCACCAGGAAAATCCACCTTTACTCATGCATGCATATATGGAAGCTACACTAGTTAAGTAGAGGGACTTAGATTCCCGAGTATTGGCAAGAAATCCACAAGTTTTTCCACCCAAAATTTTCTTGAAAAAAGTTTTTGGCACCCACCATGGGGTAGATTTAGCAACATTTGCACCCAAAATACAACCATAAGGTCTGAAAATCAAAAATTAAAAATCATATTTCAAAGGAAAATCATTTGTGAAGGTGACTCCATCAAGGAACAAACCCCTGTCATGTTCGTTTCCTACATCATGAAGAAATTTCTAGATTGGAGTGAAGTACCAATGAGTGATAGTGAAGAAGAAGAAGAAGATGTCTTCTTGGAAAAAAGAAGATCATTGATCAACCATGGTTTCGGACTAGTGTTGACAAAGGAAAGAAGAAAGAACCTATCACCAATGAAGAGGAATGGATTCAAAGGAGACATAAGCTAAGGTGTGAAGTTTGAGAATATGTCAAATTCTTACAAGAGATGAATGAGCAACTTGAAGCAGCCCATAACAGGAAGAAGAAGAGGAGAGTTTTCCTATAGAGGAAGATCCTGAAGATCATTCATACCATAGGGTTTTCATACCCAAAAGGTTCTTGAATTCTGCTGAAGAAAATCCTATCCTTGAGCCTTCGATGAAGATAAAATCAACATTCAAGAAGATGATGAAAGACAAGATGGTGCAAGATCCACCAAAGAATATTTTTGCAATCTCACACAACTCACTACAAAATTGAGAATTTTTCTTCTTCCACCATTATCTAGATGAATTCATTGCATACGGTGATGAAGAAATGAACATGTTGAAAAGAGAATATGTGGAAAGACTTGAGAGCATAATAAAAGGAAATTCTGACCCCAAGTCTTTGATGAAATTTGGAGGTATGCTTTAGCTCTACAGAGAAGATATGAACATCTTGAAGCTCCACATCAAATGGAGGAAGAAGATGAGATGTACCCTATGGAAGAAGACCCGGATTTCTACCCATATTATGAGGCTTTTGTTCCCAAATATTCTTGGATGCTCTTGAAGAAGATCTTATCATGGAACCTTCCGATGAAAGCCAAAGCAACGTCATGGAGGAAGAAGTAGAAGAGACGAAGATAGAATCACCATTCAACAATTCCATTTGGCTTGAGTCACACCCATGGGGAATAATATATTCAACAAAGGAAGATCCTTGCTACATAATGGATGATCCAATGCTCTCCAAAGACTCCACCAATGATGAAGAAGATGGCCAATTCAAAGTAAGCATGGATGATCTCTTTTCAAATTTTGATCTTTCAATTGATGATGAAATGGAGAGATGTGAAGAAGTGCAAGAAATTCAGCCGACATCATGGTCTGAAAATGATGAATTCAAGATGGTCATAGATAATATTCCCTCCTATTTTGATTCTTCAAGTGATGTAGAAATGTTTCATGAAGAAATGGAGGAAGTCAAATAATCAAAATCTCTTCTCGATATAATCATGGATGATAAAATGGAAGAAGCCCACTCTCTTTTTCAAATTCAGGAGAAAAAACAATTTAAACACAACCTCTCACTCGGGAGAGCAGAATCATCATCATAATGAAAACATAGCCTTTCATATTTCACCGAGCAAGAAGATTCAATAATGAATGGTCAATATGTAGCTGAAAATTCTTCTCATATTGCTTCCCCAACATAGTTCTCTACTTCTTACCAAGAAGAAGATGATATGGATTTTGAGCTTGAAGGAGTTCCCTTTCCACGAAGCTTGGACATCTTCTCCTTATCAATAGGTGTCATGAATCAAGTATGCCCATGTTTGCAAGAAAGTGAATCTTTGGCAATGCAAAGCATGGAAGAGGTGAACAAGGATGTTTCAAATAAATCATGGGCCCATATGGATCAGATTTTTAACCATCTCCTAGAGGAAAAACAAGAAGATTCTTCCAATGAAGATAAAAATGAGCCTATGGAAATTTCAGAAGAACTATTCATACAAGATATCTTGAAGGCTGTAGAAGAAACTGAAGATCCTCAACTCAGTCTTGAACTCTTAACCTGGGCCATGGAGATACAAGACATGTATGAGTCAATTTGTGCTTCCTATCTTGGTAGACCAATTTTTGATGTTGAGATGGAGCAGTTGGATAATCTCAATGACTTCCATAATAATTTGGTTAATGAGAATGGACATGAAAGCATGTCTTTTTCTTCCACATCGTGTGAAGAATTTCATGAGTGCAAAAGAATAAAATTTCGTGAATCACCTTTGGACATCTCTAGTTTTGAAGACAACACCTCCGCCATGGAAGAAGATAACAGGGAAAACATTGAGCTGATTTGCATTGAAGAAATTTGTTCGAACATGGTGAAAATCTGCAGCAATGTTTGGAGTATATTCAAAACCAACTCGCTCCCACCATTTCGAATGGTCCATCAATGAAAAACAAGAGTTAATATGGAAAAATCCAATGAAGGGTGAAGAATTCTTACATGGCAAACCAAAAGCTGCAATTTTGAAAATGATATCAAGATGCACTCCAAATAATGCATATTGGCAACCATTTTTCTAGACAACAAAGTGGGAGTATGCATGATTCTTTCCAAATGATCCAAAATCAGACTACACTCACCATCCTCCAAGCTCAAATTCACCTTGAACATGTTCCCATGCTGTAACAATATCTCAAGGATGATGAAGATCTCCAACTCAATGATTTAACCTCCATGTCTAAAAACACTTGCTCAAAGAAACAAAGCAAGATGTTCGGGGAAGTTCTTGAATGGGAATAAAATCAGTTTGTTCTCACTCCTTCCAAGTTTTTGCTATAAGAGAAAATTTGAAGTTGCATTTCAAAGAAGATGAATTTTTTCATGATAGCAATAATTTTTCCACTCTAGAAGACATGGAAGGATGGTGTCTCATGATTGCGGGACATCAAGAGGAATCTTCAAAATGAAAATTTTTCAAGAGGTTAACCAAATTTTCAATGGATGAAGGAACATTCTCAATACAGTATGAGTACAAGGATGGAATTATGGTCAGCATTCTTCTTCTCAAGCCATGAAAATCCATCACCAAAGCATGGTTTGATCATATAATATTTTTTGCTTCAAAGGTCATACTTCAATCCATTATTTCATGATGGCATGTACTTTTCTCAACCCATTTCTGGGTATGTGTATATCCTTTTCCCACCTATGTAGATTTCCTCCCCTTATATATAATTTTATTTTTGTGGTGTGTTTCCCTTTATGTTGTGTGTCGTGTGTTTCCTTTCCGTATTTTTGTGTGTGTGTGTTTTCCTTCTTCATTATCCTTCTCTCTTGTAAGTTGTACATGACTCTGCAGGGCCCAATGGATAAGGCATTGGTCAATGGATTATATGGTCTGAAATTGAGATTCTAGATTCTCCATGTCATGTCTTCATTGCACTCATTCCATGCCATGTCCCCAAGCTAGATCCAATTGTTGTCGTGTAAATGTGTGACAAGGAAATTTGAAGTTTCCAAGCACGAAAACTATACCCATGTGCCAAAATTTTCATGTTTTATCATTCCTAGGCACCCTAGGTCAAATCCTTTTGGTCACCCCTATTTGATGTCAAATTTGTCCCCTAGGTGATTTAGGAAAGTCCATTCATTCCCCCTAGGTGATTTTAGGAGTTCTTTAAAAATGTAAATTTTGGGCAGTCACAGGAAGGGCTATCACTAGCCTTCCCAGACTAGATCAACCCTGGAGTGGAATGAAAGGGAAAAATTAAACATGGAGGTGAATTGAAGACCTTAGAACATCATGGAAATGATTTTGGAAGGTTTTGGGAAGTTTTGAAATACTTGGAGCAGTCTAAATAAAAATAGGGTTCACAAGCCTAGGCAGTACACATGCCTAAAATAACTGACTGAGCTTTAAGAAGATTTTGGGAGCTCCAGATGGAGTTAGGAGTAAAAAAACATATCCAGAAATATAATTCCAAGCCCTACAAGATGATGAAATCATATTTTTCACAACACCTTGGTGCATAGGGTTTGGGAAGTTTTTCTCAGGCACAAGTAGAGTACCAAATCAAAAATCTATTTTTTCAGGGATCAGATGGAAGAATAAAGACATGAGACCCCAACCATTGGATTAAAAATTCCATTTCCAGTTAGGATCATATAAAATTTCACCAATAAATTCCACTGGGAGCTCAAGTTATCATCGTTCCAAGTTACCCTCTTGGAGACAGTTTGGGAGTTAGTCAATTTTTGGAGGACACGTGTCAGCACCAAGAGCCTAGTGGGATTTTATGTCCCCGATGTCCCTGAGGTCAGGTACATCAACCTTGGAAAAATGTGCCTAGCCCCATGTGACCTCTAGGACCCTCATGTGACCTTCAGATTTGACAGTTCAACCCCCAAGTGCATTTTTGGAGCTCAAATTCCCTGCCGTTGATCGAGGACACATTTTGTCCTCTTGCTCACCATGGAATTTGATGTCCCTCATGTCCCTAAGGTTAGGGACATCAAGAAAAAAAAACCCAACTCCAACTCCAAAATTTGAATTTTTTTCTAACTGTTATGTGCTTCTTACTACTTCTCATTGCTAGAAGAAAAGTTGCAGAGAACACTAGTCCACCACTCCACCATTGCCAAAGCTCAAACCAGCTCCATCACAACACATTATCCTTCACTCCATGATGGCACATAGGTCATAGAAAGGAATATTGATCAAACCAATAAGAAATAATGAAGAACAAAGGAAAAGAAGTCTGAAAACTCCATTGCCATAAAACCAAGAATCAAACATATCTTGCAAACCGTTGCACGATTGACAAACCATTTGTTTCTGAGTTATTCTCTCTTGAAGGACATTAAAAACTCATATTAAAACCTCCAATTTTCAGCAAGGAATTCTCACATCGAATAAATTTCACTTCCAGCTCCACGAAGAACAAAGTTCAATTTCCTATCAAATCGGTTGTCGGATTGAAGTAAAATTTCACGTGAAGCACCAAAAGCAAAAACCTATCACAATGGAATTTATTTCATCGAACAAAAAAAAAAAATAGACCTGAAAATTTCAAGCTCCATTAATGGCTGCCATGACACATTAATGGAAAAATCAGTGAGCTACCTCTCCACTTCTCAGGGTTCCAGTGGGCGAAATTGCCCAAAAATTGGAGGAAATGATCGTTGAAAAATCTAGTTTCATGTGAACTAGTTTTCACGCCATGAAGTCCCTATTTTTAGGGATATGGAGGGATGTGTTTTTATCAGAATTTTTCCCTCTTCAATAAATTTTCAAATTCTTGAAGATCCGGTGGTGAAATCATAAAAATTCATAGGGAGGGGTCTCTAAAAATCTAGTTTCTCTCAAACTATTTTTGCACGATGAAATTGTCAATTTATCGATATATGAAGAACTAAATTTTTATCAAGTATTCCACCAAGTAGCTCCATACCCGAAGCTCTTACAAGACATAAATTTCCATTTTTCATTTCTGAGCTTTTTGGAAAGTAAATCATGATGAAAATTGGAGCACGAGTTTGTGAGGAAGATTCGAATCCAAAAACGTTGTTCCTATCGCAAACAGAGGTCGTTTTCACCACTTACTAAAAATAGCATATGCTATATTTCCTCACCTTATATAAATGATGAGTCCCACTGAATTTCAAGTTCTGTCTCATGACAATTAGAAAAGGGGTAAAATGAAAAGTAAGATAGAAAACAACTTCTTCCCAAAATAGCAGGTCCCCAAATAACAACCTGCTAAAAATAGAAATGTGCTAAAAATAGCAATATATTAGTAACATAAGAGGTTGGAATATGGTAGATAGTTCAAAAGGTGAAACTGGAACAAGACAGGTGCTATTTCTTAGAATAGCAGAGCACATGCTCATATTCTAAAAATCCAAAGTTTTCATTTCAGAGTGGAAAGTTACATATGACTTCATTTTCACTCACCTTATCACCTTATTGCTTTTTGAACTCACTTTTGGATAATGAGATGGATCTGTATATAGGTCAATGGAATGGAAAATATATTTTAGCACAAGCAAGAGGAGAAATGAATAACCATACTAGACATCTCGGTATCTAGAACCACGAGAAGGTACATATGATAGTTTTGGGAGCATGTTCTTAGACTTCATGAAGACTTTAGAGGTTGGAATGTTGGTTTTATAATGTTAGTGACTCCAAAAGTAGTGCAAAGGAAGGAAAATAACAAATTTGGATAGGAACTCAACTTATAAGTGAGTCTACTAGACAAAATCAGTTGAAAGAAAAAAAGTGTGTGAAATAGAGAACATGCTGATGAAGACAAAGCATAATGTGATAATGAAGAGTGTTCTAAGACCACCGAGAGTGACCACATGAAAATATAAACACATGAGAGAGAAGAAAGAGAAAATTGAGCAAAACTCAGTTGGGAAAGAAGGTATTACAGTCAAGGAATCAGTCCTTGGGACTAAGGGAGAGTCTAGTTTAGAGAAAATCCTATGGAACCTTTACCTTGTAATATATCACAAGTAGTTAGTATAGAGGAACCTCAAGGAGAAGTCAAAACCAGTGTCGAAGGATTAAGTCTCAATCAAGGTAGTCATCATTTGAAAGGCATGTTTGTTTTAATGGGGAGCAAAAATAAGAGAGAGAGAAACCAATAATACTCTCATGTTGTAGTAATTAAGGCATTGGATCAATGAGTTGTTGAGTGTACAAGGAGAAGAATGTATTTTTGAAGAAGAAGTATTGGTGCATTCCAAGAAACCTCAAATGGAAAATCATGAAGGAACAATGGAGTTTATGTAAGATCAAGTAATGCTTGACTATCTATAGTCAAAAGGGAGACCAGTCCATACAAGAACAAGAAAGGAAGGGTATAGTCCAATATGGAAGAAATGAAATGCAAAAGGATAAGAAACAAATAATGCTAGTGAAATACAAGGGCCAATAAGGTTATGATGTTCCATACAACAATTAAGGGAAGAATGATCAATTACAATAGGTATGAAATGCAGTCTAAGGAGGCATGTGACCTCTTAATGCATAACAAGGAGTTGAATTTTAGTATTGAAGACCTTCACTTCATTTATAAGGTGAAACAATCCTACCAAGAGGCCAAGTATGAAAGTGAGAAATAATGGGTGATGAAGCAAGTGGAAAGGACCATCAAGTATTATGAATTCACTTTTACCAATGATCAAAAAGCTGTGACTATAAGTAAATATGAGTACCACAAGGCAGAGTTGATATTCATAGTGGAAGACCTATAAGAGACAAACTAGAAAATCATGAAGAAGGTGGAAGTAGAGAAAGAGATAAACAAGAAAGAAAAGTATATGATGAAGAAGAAGAATACATATTTCAAAGTGGTGGTTGAGAGGAAGAACACATAAAAAAATCCAAAAAAAAACAAAACAATAATAAGAAATCTGAAGACAAGAAAGAAGGAGACATCTATAATGCATTTGAGCAGGAGCTCAAATTTTATCCACCTAGGTAATTTGATGTAGGAGCATCCATGTACAAGTAGGAAAGATGGAATTCAAGGTGTTATAGCATCAATAGGTGGTTCACATTCATTAGGTGGCATATAAAAATCTTGAATATGTAATTCTCTTGAGGAAGTCAAATTTAGGGGTAGTGTGCACAAGAGTAAAGTAAGTATATTTGATGTTGCATGCCAAATATGGCATCTAAATGAGTCAAAGAGATTTGATTGAGTGTGGAGAAAATTGTGGGAGGTTAGGAACTACTCTAGACTTGTTTAGGAGTGTTTGTTTTAAATCAATTCCAAGTTAGGACTCTATTCCATGTATATAGGAAGTTGTTGTATGACAAAGTCTAGTAGCATTCTTCATATAGGAAGGATTTTCATGTGTGTTAGGGGAGTTTATGAAGGGTCAAGATGTAAGAGAGATCAAGAATGAATAATGAAGACAAATATGTGAATTTACTAGAGAATATAATGCATTTTTGTATGATATATACTTGCAATTTGTAAACTATGTAGAATACCCTATCCTTGGCCGAGAGCTAGAAGCATTACAGTCAGCTCAAGAAGGATATTTGGGATTTATGAAAGCATGAATAGGTGGAGGAAGGTATAATTGATGCCCTGAATTTTTATAGCTCTTGAAAGCTTGTGATTTGTTCTATAGCTCCAATTCTTAGCTCTTGAGCCTAAATTAGGGTTTGTATAACTTCAATTTTGACCTATCAAACATGATGGAAATTTGGGAGCATATTTTCCTAGGTGTGTTTAGAAGTATACCAAATTTCAGATCTCAAGTCATATGTGTGAGTGGTTTACACCATTGAATGCATAGGATACTTGTAAAGGTATGGAAATTAGAAGTTTTAGGGTTGCTTGAAGGTCAAATCTTCAAATTAGAACTTGAATTCAAATGGAGAGAATGTTGATGACACCTTAGAGGAATTCCAACCTTATTCAGATCAAACCATCCCTAAAAGTTCCCACTGTCAGAATAAGAAGCTATAAAAAGGCCTAATTTGTACACCACATTACAAAGGAGGTGTAATTTCATACAAAGGAATAGGGCATAAGATTGAGGTATGTTTGAGAACCCCATAAAGGGTCTCTAAATCATCTATTTTATTGGTTAGTTATCTCAGTCAAATTGGAGATCCAACTCAGTTTAGGTGCTTGGAGGCTACAAGCCAAATAGGGGTAAACTAGAGAACTAGTATGAATTGAATGGGTATGACTAGATAAAGGGTCATAACACCTCATTTCAGGTTAGATAAAAGTATCAAGAGTCATAAGAGTGATCCCTGAACCTACATACAAGATTGAGTACTTGGAACCATGAGGCCTACTTAGATCTAACCATGTGTTAGAGAAATGAATGCATGTATAGGTGATTGTATAAAGAACTCAATGAGTGGAATGAATTCAAGATTGCACAATTTTTTTTTTAAGAGGTGATATTGGATTTTGAACAATGGAGGTATGACCAACAACCAAGGTATATATATATATATATATATATATATATATATCATGTTGTTTTCATATTATTACTAGAACTAATGCAAATTGAGAAGAAGTAATATAACCAGGTTGTTGGGGCATAAGATTGGTACTATGGAGTATCAGATAAGATCCTTAAGCAAGGGATGGTGGTGAGTACCCTACTCAATAGTGCTCATGTGTTGAGAAATATTCTTGTAGACTAAAAGATAAGTTGTTATTGATGAGAACATTGTGGAAGCTAGTAGATCCCTTGCACCACCTCGTCTCTTGATCTTCCCTTGTAGCACTATGTCCTCCTCCAATTCTCCTTGTGAATCCAAGACACAATCCTCTATGTAAGGTAGTAACTGACATTCTTGTTCTTTGCATCAAACATGGATGGCTCATAT
This sequence comes from Taxus wallichiana var. yunnanensis, assembly GCA_018340775.1. Classification (NCBI taxonomy): domain Eukaryota; kingdom Viridiplantae; phylum Streptophyta; class Pinopsida; order Cupressales; family Taxaceae; genus Taxus; species Taxus wallichiana. The sequence continues at coordinate 849,091,383 of CM031243.1, forward strand.
AGATGTAAGTTCTCACAATTTACTACTAATTACATACACATGAAGTGTGGTAAGTCAAGTTGGAAAGAATTTTCTCGAACATGCTCCAAAGATGGTGAAGGGTCCATACTATAGTGGTTTGAGTTTCCATGGTTCAAATTGTAGTATCTCCTTGCTCAAGTAAAGCCAATTGTCTCTAAAATGAAGTTTTTACTCTCCAATGTTGATCGTGTCTATCCTTATACTTGGCTTGAGATTTCTACAATTGTTCTTTCACCCTAAGATGGATTTGCAGATCCTCCCAACAAACTTCGTTGTTCTAGTCACCTCTAAATCATGTATCTCCCTTCTTCTTGCTACCCAACGGTAATGTCCAATGAATTAGTAGGTATATATCCTAAGCATGCTTCAAACAATGAATACATAGTGGATATGTGTACCGCCTAGTCGTAGGAATGCTTTGAATGTAGGTGAGGACTCATCCAAAGTCTATGGATACTTATTATTGTATCCTCTAATCAACTTCACCAAAGTCTTGTTCACCACCTCCATTTTCCTATGTCTTTGGATGAAAGTACGTGCTCCTTTGTAACATGGTATCCATTTTGTCCCAAAAAGTTATCCAAAACTTTCCCAAGAAACTGGAATCTCTATTAGAAATAATAGAATTTGGCAAACCAAAATTCACCTATACATTAGCAAAGAAAATTTCAGCTTCCTCATATGCTTTTATTGTCTTTTTACATCCCATAAGAACAACCATTTTTCTAAATCAATCAAAAAATATATAGATAATCATGGCCATGTTTATACATAGGTAGTTCTCCTACAAAATCCATAGAAATATATTCCCAAGGATGAGTAGGATTGGTAAAGGCATATACAAACATTCCTTCCCGATCTCGGAGGCTTGCTTGTACAAAAAAGTTTACATCCTCTTATAAATTTAGACACTTATTATTGCATATTGGGCCAATACACCTACATTTGCAAGTGGGCCATGGTCTTACCAACACAAAAATTTCTGCTACTTTCAAGGTACGTGCTTCCCTCATCAATATAAGCCTTTCTTCTTTTGACACACAAAACTTCCCCCATCAATAGAGTAGCCCATATTTGAGATAAAAATATTCAATACCCATCTTTTCAGCCCCTTGGGACTGTAATTGCTGATATGTTACCCCAAAATATTTTTCTTGAGAATATGCCTCTCCATAATCTTCCTTCGTGAAGGGCTCAATATGAGAGATAGTAGCCAAAATAGAGATTTTATCTGTGTGGGTGGCCTAGACAACATGTCTGCCACCAAATTTGTGCTACCTTTCTTATACTTGATCACCAAATGGAACTGTTGAAGGAATCCCATCCACTTGTAGTGCCTTTCCTACTACAATTTAGATTGTGCTTGTAAATACTAGGAGAGGTTTATGGTCAGTGTGCAAAATAGTTTCTTTACCCAATAAATATTGTTTCCATTTATTAATTACTTGAACTAGTGCATACATATCTTTATCATATACTAAATATCCCTTAACTATTGAAGATAAAGTTTAAGAATGATAACATACTAGCTTACCTCCATGTAGTAACACTACTCCCATAACATAATCACTGACATCTATCTCTAATTCAAAGGGATGCTGCAAATTAGGAAGAGAAAGTAATGGAGCATGAATAATTTTGTATTTCAACAACTCAAAATCCTGATCTTGTTCCTTACCCTGTAGGTAGTCCCAATCTTATAGTTTCTGTGGCTCCTGTTGGTGTTGGCCAATTGGTGATGGATTCCACATTCTTTAGATCCACTTGTAGCTCTCCTCCTCCAACCATGTTCCCAAGATAAACAAGTGATTGTTTGGAAAATTCACACTTCTTCATATTGCATAACAGTTGTTTCTCCTTGAGAACTTGCAAGACTTGCTGCAAATGTGTTAGATGTTCCTCCCATGTGGCACTAAAAATCGAATATCATCTAGATAAATAATGACACATGAATCTATGAATTCCCACAATACATCATTCATCAATATCATAAATGTAGTGGGTGTATTACATAAACCAAATGGAAGTACTAACCACTCATACAAACCCTATTTTATTTTTAAGGAAGTCTTCCATATATCCTCCTTTTCATCCTGACTTGGTGATAACTTGACTTGAGATCCAACTTTGTGAAGAAATTTTCATGCTAAGCTGGTCCAAGAGGTCATCTATGCATGGGAGTGGATATCTATTCTTTATGGTAATCTTGTTTAAAACATGGTAGTCGATGCACATTCTCCAAAAACCATCCATATTTGAAACCATCATAATAGGCGAACTGCATGGTGAGGTGCTTGGGTGTATTACCCCTTAGTTTAGTAGCTCATGGAGTTGTTTCTTTACCTCTGTATTCTCCAAAAAGGATTGCCTATACAACCTGATATTGGGTAGAGGGGGCTCTGGAAATAGTTGAATCTCATGCTCTACCTCTCGCTTTGGTGGTAACCCGTTAGGAGTCTAGAATACTTCCTGAAGAGACTAAATTATGCTATCCAAATCCTTCATCACTTTAATAGAAATATTTGAAATTTCTACCCCATCTTACTTATCCTTAGATAAAAGTAATAAAAATTGATTATGATTTTCTAGAATTAGTATATTTTCTTAGTTAACACTTACCATAGCAAGTTTTGACTTATGTTGGTGTGCTTGGATGTTGTAAATAACTCCATCCTTGACACATTTGTATTAATTTTCCTTGTCATGGATATAGAATCCCTCGATATATAAGTAAGGACTCTAAAAAACAACATAAAAAAATCAAGTGGAATTACATCATCCTTCAATACATCTATATACTGAGAATTTATCCCAAACTTGAACTTACATCTTCTTGTTACCTAAATTTCTACGCCCTTCTTCACCCATCCCAAAGGATAAGGATGTGGATGCTCTTAAGTTTCAAGACCAAGCTTCTTTATAACCACATCCGAAATAAAATTAGATTTAGAACTAGTATCAACCAAAGCATTTACCTTAGTTATCTTGATTTGGATTTTGATCTGAAATAACTTACTCATCTCTTCCTCTTGTTCTTATCTGTCCATATTGGTGGCCTTGCATCCTATCCTCTCATCTACATTGGAATCATCCTCAATAGCTACCTCCCCATATGTATTTACAACTATCATGGATTTCTTTGAATCATTGGTTCGGTTCTTTGGGTGGAATTCTGGATGTAACTTCTAACATGTAGCTTCAAGTATGACCATTGATATCACAATTTTTACGAAAATTATTAGGATCTTTACAAGTATTCAAAGTAGTAGAAATATTTTTACCTTTCCCTTTCCATTTACCTTTCTTACTTGTTTATCCCTGCTCTTTCTTTGGCTGATTTGTTGACTACTTCATCTTTGACTCTGCTTCTCCTTGCTTCTTTTCATCATCAATATAATATTCTTGCACACATGCTTCATTGAGGTCCTTGGTTTTTTGGAGATGACCTTCCTTTGAAGGTGAGTGTGAAGTCCTCCCAAATACTTGGTTATAATATCCTCATCCTCCAAGTCCATATTAAGAAACATGGCTTGTCTCCAAAACTCCATAGTGTAATCCTACACACTTTGACCACTACCTTGTCTAAAATATTACCATTTAATCATTTGGTCAGTCTTATGGCCAATAGGATAAAAATTAGCTCTAAACAATTCTTTAAAACCCTCCCAAGATCTTACAATATGACACTTCTTCTTCTCACAAGTGGCTAGATGGGTTTCCCACCAAACCAAAGCATGTCCTTCCATTTTGAGATGTGCAAAGGTGATCCTTTGTGCCTCAGTGACATCATGTACACTAAAATAAACCTCCAATTGTTTTAACCATTTATCAAGTAATTCTACATCTACTTGTCCTTCAAAGATTTTTATCTCAACTTTAGTTTCAACTTTAAAAGGTGCATGATAATATTTTACCTTCTCTCTTTCAACTGGAGTCTATTATTCATGCTCTTCCACATCTTCTTCCTCATCATGGCTCTTTCCTATGACAAAATGTTCTTCCAAAGTTCAAACCACTGAATCCATGGAATCTTTCTTAAGTGATGCCATCTTTTGTAGATCTAAGTGTTATTGTTGGTGTCTATACAACCTATCCATCATGCTTTCCAACATCTCAATTTTATAGACCAAGTTCTCTTCCTCCATTTGATCTCTAACTCTTTACTTCCACTTCTTTGTAGATATGTCCGGATATCAAGGTAAAAATTCTTCTTATTTAGACCTTGTCACTATCATATAAATCACAAGATTGAATACCATAGTCCTAGATAATAACCAGCTCTGATACCAAAATGATCTGTAAAATTCTACTTTGGAAATCCACAAGACCAAAAAATAATTTTTCTACTTCCAATTATTGAAAATGACAGAAAAATTGAAAGCTAGTGAATGAATCTTAGTACCAATTACTTGAAAATTAGAATAATTAATGAATCTTTTGTGATGATCGTCTGGAAATTGTTTTCTCCGTTATTGAAATTTATCATTTTGTGGCCGAATGAATTTGCTTGTTTGATCTTAGTGCAGATCGCGCTTCTACTTGGTCCTTAATATCGGATGTTGATCCTTTTTTTGAGCTTTATTTTCCTATTCTCGATAATATTAGTCCCTTTCAAAAACTGAATAATAAAAAAACAACTTAATGCAAACACAATATTTTTATCCTAGAAACCCCCAATTTGAGGGAAAACCAGTTGGGAAGGGAAATTTATCTTTCTTCCCACTTATATATATTGGCCAATGTAAACAATTACAAAATACAAGAAGCTAAAGGAAGACAAAAATGTTACTTCTACCCTTTGTACTTTATTTCTCTACACTTTCACCTTACTTCTATAATTCAATTCTACCACCAAATTCTTCTTGCTCACTTTTACCATGAATCGATGATGATTTCCAATTATTCTCTTGCTTAAATAGATTGCTCCCCATGTTCTCATGTGCACTGGAGAATAGGAAGGGACATACATGGAAGAGACACGACCACACATTTGAAATCCATGACTGTCGTGGCTTTATTTATTTTTGCTTCATTAGTGACCAAACCATCGGTGTATTTAGAAACGATGGTTATGCAACCACTACGGCGATTATGTAACTTTCATTCTATGTAGAGAGGTGGTTACACAACCTCCAGGAAGTTAAAAATTTCTACTCTACACATAATGGCGGTTTCTATAACTTAACAATCTACTACTCTTTTTGATTGGGTTTTATTCGGTTTTGGTTCTTTATGATGAAGTGGCATTTATTTAGATCCATATAGATCAGAAATTTTGAAGCTTAACGATTCTCACCTTTTATTTCCTTCATAAAAGACCCAAATTTTTTTGAAATAGCCTTAGATGATTTTCAACACATCACCTTTTCCATCTCTAATTCTCCTAGACCACACATGATAGCAATCATAGCCTTTGAATTGTCATTACTTGATTTCTTGTTTGCAATTCTAGTTGGTGGAGTATTAGGAACAATATAACCATATTCCACAATTTTACAAATATAAAACCCAAGGGAAATAATATGAGTCTTCATCCTAATGCTCCAAAAAGTATAATTCACACCATCAAACAAAGGTGCCTTGCAGTAGAGAAATCACTATGTTGACTCACCACTATTGTTCTTAAAAGGATCTCCTTTCAAGTAGTCAAACTTATCCAAAAGGACCTACTATGATACCAATTGGAAGCAAAATGGATTGGGGGAATGATCCTTACAAACTTAATTCAATTTCATATTTCTTACTTAAACCATAAACCAATTAACCATTCATTAATGTGTGCACAACATCATATAACATGCATTCAAATAACCATGAACAAGAGAGATAACACCATAACACAAGATATAAGTGGGAAACCCTCAAGGGAAGAAAACCACTAAAATTTCTGATTATATTACTAAAATAAAAGTGTTTAGTCAAGCACTAACTTCACAAGGAGTACTAACCCCTAGTTTAGTAGGGCCTCGACCCTACAAGGAGCTCGAACCCCTAGTTTAGTGAAGCACCAACTCCACAAGAAGGATATAACCCCCTAAAATGATCAAGCACCCACTCAACCACATTTGAATAATATATCTGATGAAGTTTTCTTCCATAACTGATTGAGATCACCTATTTAGCTCACACACATTCAAATCCTTGTTCAAACCATAACTTCTCCAATTCATTATTTCCTTCACTTTCTCAACTTGTATTTGCTTAAAAATATTGAAAAAAATCTTCAAATCAGTATTTAACCTATCACACTGTCTCTCATATATAAAAAAATTCCTTTAAACTTGTTACAATCACACACATAGTTCACATTTTTTCCCTCTCAAGCAACTAGTTCAAATTTACACCCAAAACATAAATTTTGTATCCTTCTCTTGATTTAAACATAAACCAAGTCAGTTTCCTCATTTTTTTAGAACAAGGAATCTTAAAAACATCCCATTTTAATCATTAAAATGTTCACATATGATCCATATCGGTTTCATGCCCAAAACCACTCATCTTGTATAAAACAGGCACAAAAAACCCCATCACTAGGATGAGTAAAATCCAATAATGCAAAAACCATGATTATTCAAGCTCCAAAATTCATCACACACATAATATATCATAAAAACTATCCATGTTACTTAATTATCTTGTACCAATCAAATAAATCATAACACAAGCCAAAAGGCTCATATCCTTTACAAACAATGTTTCTAGCACCTGTCTTCACCTTTGGGCCTTAAGACCTCCCAAGATCAACTAAAATATGAAATATAAAAAATATATGGAATCCTAGGACTTTTAAATAACATCCATGTTTGTTAGATCTCATGAAACATCAATATATTCAAACCACAAAAATTTCCTTTCACTAAATCAAGCTACCCAGAAACCAACTTTTGCAAACTCAAATAGTTTGTACCCTTTCTTCCAATTTGAATACCTCTAAAGTAATTAAATAGGAACAAAGGTCATCCCTATTCACTCTCCATCTGATATCAAGCATAAAATAATCCATATCATGCCCAATTCACCTCAATATTTCGGGATAAGAAATCTGTCCTAAAACCAAGAAACCTTCTTCCTCACAAAATGACCTGAAATAACCATTAAATAAATTCACCAAGATGAAAACATTATATCATTATAAATTCCTATGAATCATCTTTCCATAAAATATTATAATTCCTTCCAACTCTAAGTGGAATACCTTCAACCAAGCCAATCTATACAAACTTCCCGAAACTACCCTTTGACTAGTCTTCATAAATAGGGTACACTTTGTCATTTAAAAGAATCACCATGGTCTGAAAAAACCATGAAAATAAAGAAAAATTCCCATGCTAAAATCAATGTCCATTTATTTTTCAACTTTTTGGATAACTCTTTCTTTAGAAACGTGCTTGAGTGTGGTCCACTCATCACCAATCTAAACTTCTTTAGAAATCCATTCGTGAACTTATGATGTCTCCTATCGAGAGATGTGGGTCCAAGCTCATTATTTACCTTCTTACCATAAAAATGTGATCTATCATGCCTTTTGAAACCTTATAGAATCCATTTATAAACATCCTGGAAGCCAAAAGGTCTCATGTAAAAAAATTTTTTAGGGTGAGCATCATGTACAAATCAAGCTAGAAAACACTTTATCTTGGACCATGTTCCACTAATGATATAACTTACAACATTCAAATACTTAAACCATCAAATTTTTCCAAAACATCATGAAACACCCTAATAACATCTCCAATCATCACCATGTCATAAATAGGTCTCAATATTTCAATCCCATCTCATTTACATGACTAACCCTTAGGGTTTTGAATAGTTTAGGCTAGGGTGAATTGAAATAAAACATATCTCATCATGAAAAATCTCAAAAGGTCATAACATACTTAATACATCATGAAACATTGTCCTAGATGTATACATGAGATCACATGGCTCCTGAACTCAGCCTCATGCCTCCATATACATGGCCTAAATAAACACCTGAATCTTGGTCTTCAACCTGCACCTGCATCCTAAAACTCATGTGAGTGCCTAAACACTCCTCAAACATACTCTCCATACTTCTACAAGGATCCTCAAGCCACCAAGAAACTTAGACCAACATGCATCATCATCACTTAGGTCACCTAATTAGGAAACTAAACCATCTCTCTGAATCAACTCATGCCATCAAGAATACACTTGAAACTCCAAATCACCACCATACTGAGCATCCTATGACTCTACTCCATCATCCTCTTTTTCAGTAATGGGGGATTTTACATCAATGAAAACACATAGATCACAACATGCCAACAACCTACTTTGACTAGAAAAAATTGTGAGGAGTGCTAAAAGTTGTCCGTATGAGGCCTCATTCATTAATTTGATTGTGGGGTAATGGTCCTTTTTTAGAATTTATTCTAAAAAAGTGTACCTCTCTTAGATAAGATATTGGCGAGTGTTGAGAAAAAAATCCTAAGGAATCATTTGGCATTGGGGCCAACTTCACCATATCCTACTCGTAATTTCAAAAGAGCTATTATAAAGAAAATATTCCTCGGAGTTAAGAAATTATTTATCAAACAAGGAGATATTCCATCAAATTTGCACCTCATATATTTCATTATGAATAGTAATTTATTTTTTTTGTCTTAGTTAAAACCTTGTTATTTAAACAAGGTAAAACTCACAAAAGTTGCGCTACGTACTTTTCATCCCCAATCATAAATTCCCTTGTTATTTTTTGGCATTATTGGTCAAAAGAGAATAATCTAAATTTTTGCCAAAATTGTATCAACCTCTTTTAAAGCCACTTAAATCTATTTTTCCTTAAAAATAAAATTTAAGTGTTGAAAGTGTATTTTTATGGTATGAAAATTTTGGTGGTTTTTTTAAAACCAACATTGAGACATTTCACTTCTAGGAAGGTTTGCCTTTGTAGTCATTACATTGCCCATATTGCATAGATATCTCTAGATATTCCTTTTTGTATATCCCAAACACTTAGAGATTTATCACTTTGTAGTCATTACGCTGCCCACATTGCATAGATCTCTCTAGATATTCCTTGTTGTATATCCCATATACTTAGAGAGTTCTCACTTTGTAGTCATTACGATGCTGATTTTTTCCGTATATCCTTTATGAATTTTACACACATCTACAACATATTTGCAATGACATATTTTGTGTCATGGCACCCATCAAGTTCATGTCGTTTATAGGAAATGTGGTTCTAATTCCTTTAGAAATCCTCTCATTCCCTCTTTTGATGAGGAACAAGAGTGGGTTGACCATAGTGCTACTGAGCAGGAAATACCTCAAAATACCTTTGTAGAAGAATCCACTCATGTAGAAAACTTCTTGCTTCAACAAAAATAAGAAGTCTTGTTGAGTTAGGGGCTGAATTACACTCCGATTTTGTTCCTACATTCCTTCTTTGCATGTTTGGGATGAAGAGTAGGTATCCTCCCCCACCTCTTAGGAATGCAGAGGACATATTAAATCCCAAACATGCCTCCACATCCAATTATCCTAAAATCCACGATGATGAGGCAAAGGCATATTCAAATAGGACTAAACATCATATACCATTTGTTAGGAAAACTTGAGAAGTTAAAACAGAGGATGAAATTCCCAAAACGATAAAAAGAAGATGAACATTGTGATGATGTTATCAATATACAACAATAATTAGAATTCCTTATTCGAAAGTCATCAAAACTAACTCCCCATGTCGATTGAGACATGAGTAAATCTTCTCGATGATAAACCTAGAGTGACTTATGCCGAAAGCTATACTAAAAACCACAAAGTGGAAAAGCCTCGAAATCTAACCACACACATATACCTACCACACCATCACGTGGCCAAATTTTTGATAAAGAATGGTAGTTTACGAAAAGGCGCCCTCATCAGGTTTATAATAAAGTAATCAAGGCCACAATAAGAAATATCAGTTCAAATAATTGTGTCCTTACCCTTTTGATCGAGAAATGTTGCATACTCCTTTCCCACCAAGATTTGACTACCCTAAATTCGATAAATATAGGGGAAAAGGTGATCCTCATGACCACATCAAGGAATTCTTCATGGCTTTCCAAGAAGTAACATATAATGATAATTACCTTATTCACTTATTTCCTTAGTTTTGAGAGGCCAGGGCATAAAATGGTTTCTCCATCTCCCTAAAGGGTCTATTTCTACCTTCACAGACTTAGCTAAAAATTTGTTTGCCACTTTTCATTCAATATGGAAAGTGATATAATGATGTTGGACTTATTTAGCTCTAAATAATGAAACAATGAAAAATCGTCGACTTTCCTTCAAAGATGGAGTGGGTTAGCTAATCGATTCCCTTGTTCCATCCCCAAGAAATAAGTTGTCAAGCATATTTATATCTAACTTACACCATGAGATAGAATTCCACTTACAAATGCATTGTGTCGGAACATTCAAATAGGTAATAGAAAAGGGTAGTCAAATTGAAAAGGATTTACTTGCCAACTTCCAAAGAGACAATCATGACTCAAAACCTAGTTAAAAAGATAAATTCTTTAACAAAAAAAGAATTTCATAGGTGATGGAATCATTGATTCCAAACATTTCTAAAATCTTACAAAAACCCCACACTTAAAACTCACACATGCACCATTTAAATCTATAGTAAAACGTAGAGAATACACTCCACTCATGAAGTCATTATCATCTATCCTAAAGCAACTAGATTCGGCTAGCATGGTTGTATTCCCCGACCACCACCTTTTCTAATGATGCACCTAAACCATCGTGGTAAAAATACCATGAATATTGTGCATACCATTGTGTTAAAGGTCATGCTACATATAGATGTATGAAGCTTAAAAACTTCATTCAAGATCTCCTAGATTGAGGAGACATTGAACTTGATGCACAAGAACCCTCTAAAACATCTAACAATTAATTGGGAATTTAAAAGGAACCATTCCCCAAACATAAACATGATGAAAATAAGTAGGATCAAGGAAAGAGAACCAACCATGTTATTGGCCAAATCCCCAATCCCTTTAACTCTCTTATTGGATATGTTGAAGTGATTGAGGAACATTTGATAATTTTCTAATTATTTATCACTATAAATTAATATTTTATCATTCTATCGGATTAATCACCTTGGTCAGGGCATGTGAGTTGAGTTCAATCCAAATTCAGTGTATGTCAGAGAGTTACACAATGACACTATCATTTTAGTGGGTTTAGTTTATTATTAGACTCAACTATATTCCTTCTCTCACTTTGTCCCTTCAAATTCTTCATTAGATTCACTTGTACTTGATGACAATTCTAAGCTTGAGCATATTTCTGATGATGAGGAATTATCTTCTAGCATAGATGATTCAGAAAGAGTTAGGGGACACACCTCCACCATCTACTTGTCACCTTCAAAAACTTTGAGATTTATTTATTGATCCACCTAATTCTAGTTCACCATAATTTTTTCAAGGAATTGACACTTTGATTTAGGACTCATCACACACCGGGTAATATTCTGCATAGTTACAGGGGCCTTCCACATTCCTTCTTTATTATTACTTCAAATTCACCATCCCTTCATGGAGTAGTTGGAGCTTCTACCTTACATGAGGAGAATAGTTCTTGGTATAATGATTACACAAATATTGAAGTAAATAGAGGCTAAATCTAAATATGTACTAGCGTAAATGATATAAACAATTAAGTATATATTTTGACCCAAACAAGTAAGCTATAAAATATGAAACCCTAGTTGCAAATGAAGGGATGAAATAATCAACTAATTCAAAATCATCTTGAAGGTATGCCAAGATGGAAAATTATTTGAATAGGGAACTTAGAGCATCGCACATGAACCCATAAAAATTCAGGAGTGTTGGAAATGCCAAGACCAGGGAACCTATGCAAGGCCAGGGGTGCTTGGGGCATCGAGACTTATTTTAGGTTTTTGTGACTTCTTAGAAGTTGTGAAACCCAATTTTACTGATTCACGAGATGTTTGCTAGTTGTCACCTTTGATCACCTGTATATCATTGTAATTTACCCAAAACCTACAATAAGAAAGAAACACCCGCACAACCCCAAAATCGTAGACACAAAATCACGCACTTGGGTACATTACTAGGTCCTAATCACATATTACTATTCATATGCTTCTTATGGGAGAAAATTACTAGTTTATCACTATACTTGACATCTTATGTTCACTTTTAGTCTCCTTTTGACCTTACATAACTCACCAGTCACTGACCCTTCACATTTCACCTTTTATGGTTCTATACACCAGTGCCTAGCTAGGACACTAGCGCTTAGGTGCCCTCATCCCTTCTAGGAATCCTAGACCTCTTTGTATTTATCTATATCCTTTTGGGTTCTTTCTAGCAATTGGGCATCCTTATCTCTTAGGGGTTGGCCTTTTAGTGATCAATTACAAAATTTGAACAAGAGAAACATATAAATATAAAGTTATGTGACCAAATTAAAGGACCAAGCTCTAAGAATCTATACTATCACCTAAGGTTGCATCTCACAAGCATTTAAGAGCATCATTGCATTCATCTAGCACCATTACAAGGGACAAGGGCTGATTTTTTGCATCACACGCATAGGAGGGAAGTTCATTTTATTCCACACACACATTTATTACATCTTTTTACATCTAGCTACTTTTCTTCTATCAAATATGACACACACACAAGAGCCACCTGGGAATGATTCCACACACACACATAGAACTATATTGGGTTTGAGATGTAGTGTAACACTCAGTTGTAAGATCACTTATTTGACAGATTTGAGGACAATATGGCCCCTCATTTTTCATTTTTTTTTTTAGGATTTGATGTTCTTTTGAGGGTTTTGTAGGTGACATCTTCTATCAGGGTATTGATGACATCCATGGGAGTTGTGTGACATAATAGAAACAAACAAAGTGAGGGTTTTGGATCAACCAACAACACTACAAAATTGACTTATGAACCTCCCGCACGGACCTTGGTGCCTAGGAAGGGATCCTAGAGTCCATGCGCCACAAGACCACTCCAGCGCCCCCCCTACTCATGCACTTTTGCAATTTTCTAGGCTCAGCCGTGACCTCTTGTGTTCCACTTTGATCAATCTTCCACCTTCACACACCTCCGGGATATTTATGAAATTAGCTAAGTGATCTAACTCTCTCTTGCACTTAGGGTTTTACTTTCATTGCTTATTGCTTGAGTCATCTAGTGTACTTTATTGTTGCATACATAAGAATTTAACATAAATAATACTATCCATAGTTTATTTTTGTTAAATCACTACACAGGTTTTTTTTCCTTTAAGAAAGTAAATTCATTTCCTAGCGAAATGATGGAAAAATATATAATCTTGAATTTAGTAAATTTTGAATTGATAATGTAGCATTGGATTAATCCCCAAATCATGAATTAAGTTCACATTCTGAGCTCAATTGCCTATCCTCAACTCTATCATATGAATTTCTCTCCTCATTACATGAATCAATTGCTCATAAAATTGCTTTCATTATTCCACAACAATATATGACTCCTAAGTGTCATGCCTAAAAAAATTGACACCTCACTCCTTGTATGTATAAGATAATCAAATAGGTGGTTTGGTCCAAAATCTGGTGGGTTTTTCCTAAGCCACCCAACGATCATTTTATCAATTTGATATATTTTATGGGTTGGTACTTTTCCTATATGTTGGAATTAATGTGAAATTAAACCTACAAAATCCTTTATAAACAATTCAAATACACTCATTTACTCATTTGTTACTTTTCTAGAGCACTAATCATAAATATTTTCAAAAGCACTCAAAGCTATCTTGAATATCCCCGAGAAACCCCTACATAGGTCTGAAGCACTCCCAAATATGTTCAAAAGTTTATCTTCAAGAGTTTAAATCCCTCAAATCTAAGTCAAGCAAAAACATTCCAAGACAATACAAACCATTATCAATTTATCAAGTCAGTAAAAGCTAGTTGCATCCATATAGATATCATACCTCTAGGTGGAGAGTCACATGTGATTCTAGGCCTCTTCGTAGTAGTGCCAACACACATGGTGTATAGATTGCACTTCAACTAACCACTAACCTTTTCTAAGGGGTTTCTACCCATAATTAGGGTTTGAAGTTATTTTGGATGACATAGAGGGTTTTGCACATTTGAAAGACCTAGGGTTTCACATAAATCCATTTCCAATAACTTACATATGCACAAAAAGTCGACCATGCCAAAGAATTTCCATACAGAATTGTTAAATGGTTTCATGCATAAATACCAGTTTATCCATATTCATGTTGTACTTCTAGAACCATAAATGAATCATCTAAAGATCATTTTAAGCCCTTTTATCCTTTTACTACAACAAGATCATGTTTAAGAAAAACATAATAGCTAAGTGCATCTCTCCTCATGTCTTATTTCATTTAGCACTTGTTTCGATCATTCTATATTGTACATTTATAATATATGCATATTTGATATGAAAATTAACATTAAAAAATTAATTTAAATATATCTCCTATTTCTAATCTTAATCTAAGATTTAAATAAGAACATCACACACTTATTTCATTTTGGGTTAAATCAGTAACATGAATCATCAACACTAGTAATGTAACACCATGTATAGTATGTGTGGTAGCCTATTGAAACACATTTTAATGAAACATGTTGTTTTTTTGTTTAATTGGGGTTTTTAGTGCTTTGGCTTGAACACATGAAAGAGATTTTTATAAGAGTATCTCAGTGCATGAATGAGTAGGTTATTTTTCTTAAACTTGGATTATTTCAACTTGATATTGTAGTATTTATTTTTGTTTTAGTACTTCAGTAAATATCCAAGTTCAAAATTATATACGTAACTCATAAAGAGTGACTCGATTAGTAACAACTATATTATCACACACTTATGCTAAGAATTACTATAATATAATTGAGAAAACTTTTATTTGATGTGATCATGGGTGTTTGAGTTGTATGTCATATGCCCCTTTGCTTAATAATATGAGAAATCAAGTGAGTAACATCTTAGGTCTTATGGTGATGGGCAATATAATGCCTCCAATAGGAGTTTGAGTATGACCTTTGTATACTTAAAACAATAGTCATTGTTCCAAGTAGATATTTATAAGTGTATCCATTTCCAAGAAGGGATGTAATTATGAAAACACTTACAACCAAAATGTTATCTGTCGTGATGGTATTTGGTATGTATGAGTCTATGAAGACATGTAATAATAGTTATCTATAGTTAGATTAATAAATTTGGATGTCATACTTGTAGAAGGAAACAATAGGATTTTGATCTTGTTTATTCGTGACCGTACTTATGAATCCACCTATAATAAGGGTATTGGATAATAGTGGAACATAAAAAGTTGGTAGAGGTTGTGTATGATATGTCATGTGAACTTTATTTTTCTTCTCTTTCTTGTGTACTTTGTGATTTGAAAGAGGATACATAAATAATTTCATATGTTGCGCGATTATGTGATTGATTCATTCAATATTTTGTATGATCTCCTTCCACTTTTAAATAACGTTGTTATCGATTGTGTCCTAAATCCTATGTATCAATCCAAATTTTAGATTTGTATAATGTTTTGAACCTTGATGATAGTCACAATATGCATTTACATAATATTAATTTAGTAGAGTTATGGAGGATCCAATCTTATGTTGAGGAGGTAAAGATATCATATTAAATTAAAGAAATTATAATACAAATGTAATTAGGTATCCCAATTAAGAGTAACCTTATACCATGCAACCCTTTAGATAAAATATGTAGAAACAATATAATACACATAATTAAACATAAACACACATTGACTATATTATTAAGTCAAAAATTAGTTACACACTAATAAATTGATTGAATTCCATTGACAACCTCAATAATATATATGATATACATACAATCAAACTCGAGTAGTTCTCACTAATAGAATATGGATTATCTTAGAGTGTTTAATAAATGATACACACAATTACTAACTCGTCTTTTTCTTGGCTCTACTACTTACTATAAGTCACATGAGTTTGTTTATATAGGAATATAAACCACCGAAAAGAACTATCAAACTTAGCTACAAATTGCCCATTAATATTCCTAACATAATGGGATGTAATAAATATAAGGTCCGATGGACCCACACAAAGTAGGGTGGCCTGATCCAAACTTTATGTGAGGTCACAATATTCATCTAAAAAATTATATGATATTAGTAGACCATTGTGGCATCAGTAGGAAATAAGGGCATTGATAGGCCATCACAACATCAATAGATGATTGTAACATGTTTTATACCTTTGTGACATTGGTCAACCATCACAACATTATACAAATAAAACAATCTACTCTAACTGTTTTTGGGTAATTTGAAAACATGCGATCCGGATCATGCATAATATTTTTCCATATTTTATTCCTCAGAACTTCCTCTATAATTATCCAAGTCACATCTTCAAGCTCTTATACTTTTAATTTTTCCAAGTGCTCCTTTTATTATTTGTTGTGTATTTTCTCGACCCTTGTGTCAATCAATATTCCTTTTTTATTAAATAACTTCACCGACATATCCGATTGTCTCTAGTCAACTTCCTCAAGATCTATGATAGATTCCTATGTGTTATTATTCCCTTCACGATATGCACATAAGTTCTCTACATTAAGAATGTGTGATATATTTATTCCTTTTGAAAATTTAATCTCATATGTGTTTGTTGTAAACTTCCTCAACCCTTTGCATGGTCTTGATTTCTTCCACTTTAAATTGTTATAAATATCTATAGGAAATAATTAATTTTGTAAAGGAGTTAGAACTAAATCCTTAATATGAAATTTAACTTCCCTCCCTTTTACAAATGTGCATTGTTTGTATTGTGAATTTGTTTCTTCTAACCATTTGTACACTTGTTGATGCACATCCTTCATATATTTTGTAATAAAAAACTTTTGTAATATTGTAGTTTTCATCACTGATATTATGTAACTATGTAACTCCCCTTTTATATTTCCATATACTATGTGGAATGATTCATTATTGGTGTTTTTTTCATAGAATTGTTATATGTTTTTTCCACTTGCGCCTACACCAAGTCCGATGTTCCTATATTGTCCCCTACACAACATTTGAGTAAGTTTCAAAGAATTCATATTTCCATGTGTCTATAAATGATATGTTAAGTTGATACAAATATTTATTCAACTTATTACATATCATGCACCAAAAATGACCAAAAATTTAGTAACCACATCAAACGCAATGTTGTGCAACAACCCATACAACCTCACCACCTCCTTAAATAATATATTCATAACTTGCATTGTATAACCCGTCTTAACTAACTCAAATGATATTCTCACATCTTGTAGAATATGAGAATGCCATCTTGGCACACAATCAAAACTTCCTAGAAATGGCTTTAGGACTTAATTCATTAATATCATAAAGGTACTAATTCCATTACTTAATCCACATGACATCATAAGCCATTCATGTGAGGCTTTCTTACATCTTGAATGCATTATTCTATTCAACCCCTTCTCTTACATGAATTTTATGATATTTAATATTTAAATTAATCTTTTGAAGTGTATTACTTCAATTAAACAATACATGAGGTCATTTATGTGCGAAAATGAAAACCTACACTTCATTGCGATCTCATTGATTTCCTTATGTGTTACTCTCTACCCTTCTTAGGCAGGTGAACTATCGTAACGTACATGGGATCAAATCACCTTTGATCAATGTCTTATTGTAACTCTTGAATTTTTTTGTGTATCTCTACATTCTCTTATGGTGTCATTTGATATGTCACCTTGTTCAAAAAACTTGACCCTAGAACTAAATCCATACAATGACTTATATCCCATACATGTGGTAATGCAACTAGAAGATTACTTGATAATATCTTCACCAATTCTCCTAATATCTATTTACCTCACATAAAAGTGATTCAATATTTTTATGAAGTTGTAGTTTACGAGGTTTACTAATGATGCAAAACATGCATTATTTTGCTTCACTTCACTTGGGAACTACTTCCTATGACCATTAAAGTCTTCAAACTTTCTTCCACCTATTCATTCCACTCTTGCATAGGATTGAAGTGTAATCCTATCCATCATTTACTACCTTATAGGTATTTTCATGATCATCATGTTATGTATTTGAATAATACTTACATGGCCTCCTAAATAATACATGGGAAACATCCATGGGAATTAACTCACACATGAATTTTTATTCATATCTCTTTCTATATGGAATTCTGTGAGACATTGTTTAGTCTCTAGGATTTGGTGTCTCATCTACAACCATGATAATTTATTAGGATGTTTAATCCTCTTTATCCCTAAATTATACTCCATCTCATGTGATACCGAGTTATCAATGCTATTGTTATCCACTATCCACTTAAAAACCATGCCTCTCAACTTGTATGCATTTCTAAATAGATTCTTCCCCGTATGTTGGTCCAACATATTCTTTTATAGATTCAATAAAATACACTCTTTCATCAATGATTATCCAATCTTTGGGGATTTTCCATATTTTTTTGACACAAACTTCTTCAACTTGTATACTATTTACACTCACATAATACATTTTCCTTTTCATTTTTGTGTTTTTAAGTACTCAAAATCTCCATGCCCCCTCTCTTTGCACCTATAACATGTGTTATTGAATTAATTCCGGCTTCTACATCTAAAGGATCCTACTCCCCTAAAATAATTTCCTCTTCATACGTGTGTGTCATCACCACATATTAAAGTATTAGCCTTTCCTTCTTCTATGAAAATTCCTCGACTATCACCTTGTCCATAGGTTTACATAATCTTTCCCTTGATTTGCACCACACTTTTTATTTACACAACAAATAATCTATGTTCTTAGCACATAATCATAAGAATCCTCCATGGATTGCACTTGGATAATCTTGAACTCATCCTAAATTGAGAAACACAACCCATTTAAGTAATGTGAGATTTTCTCTACATCATCTTCCACATGACCCACTTGAATAATGAGTCTATTAAAATCCTAACTGTATTGCTTTACAATAAGTTCTCTTTATCACACATTCTGCAACTTCTTGAAAAAATTGAGATGGTAATCCATGCACCAAAATTTCAAATTCATTTTTCCCAATGGTCTTTCTCAAGTGTTGGTATATTTTTATCCTATATATAATCTCTTCATCTATGTATGCTCCCACTAAAGAGATGCAAGTCCCTTCAATTTGGAGAAAATGAACTTGAACCTTTTGGGATCTTCCATATCTTCATACTCAAAATATTTCTTGATTTTTGCTATCCAATAAATAAATCCACACTTTTAAATAACTTTGGGTATCTACTCTAGGCTTATATAACATTTTTCCAATATCACATACGAGTTTCTCTTCTACCCCATCAACTTGTGCTTCTTATTTTTCTTCTTCTACATCTTGTGCGCTTGGTTCTATATGTACTGATTTATCATCACTAACATCTTCTACCATGATGCCTCTACATTTCATAGTATTCATAGCCTCAAAATGGACTTTCATACTTCTTGTCAACTTATCCAAGTCATCAATGTACTTTACCTATCCCATTATTCCTTCCCAAGTTTACCATTAGTGATTTTTTAAAATCAAGAGATCTATAATAAATGAAACCTCTAAACCTTTTACCTAATAATTTACTTATTGGAATATGTATGAAATTATTTTATACCCATACATGAAAATGTGGAAAACCACCAATGTCCATTATGAGACCCTCACACCTTCTACCCAAAAATTGCATTGTTGGAAGATTTGTACAATTATTCGCACTCAAAATGAGGAAAACTACCAATGTATGTTATGTATCACTTATAAGGAAAGGAAATTTTCTATGATATTAAATGATGAAAACATGTTTAGGGATCTCAATTAAGAACAACCTTAAAATACACAAGCCTTCATAGTTGACATGCCAAAACAATACAAGATGTATAAAAATTAATTACACATAACAAATCTACTATTAAATCGTAAAAGGAACAACACATTCATGTATAAATTGATCACCAATGATATAACACCCGAAATATCTAAGATATACATACAATAAGACCAAGGCATTTCCCATTTAAAGAATTTGCATTGTCTTAAAGTTTCCAAAGAATCGCTATACCAATAATTACCAAATCCTATGTCCTCGGCTCTATTACCTACTATAAGGTATGTGGTTTTTTATACAGGCATTCAAGCCACCCAAAACCATGATCATACTTGACTACACAATATCCATTAAGACTCCTAGAATCACAGGATGTTACAAATATAAGGTCTAATAGACCCATACAAAGAAAGATTACTTAATTCGTACTTTCCATGAGGTCACAATATTCATGTATGGCATCGTAGACCATTTTGGAATTAGTGAACCATCATGGAATTATTAGTTCATCATGAAATTATAAGGCCATCGTGGAATTGTTAGATCATCATGTTATGTCTTAGATTCTTTGCGACATCGATAGACCATCAAAAATTATATAATTACAATATAATCTAATTATTTATGTTAATATAAGATTTCATATGAAATTAGATGCTCTTGAATAAATTTGTTAAAAAATTGTGAGGAGTCTTAGATTTTTGTGTCAATAGTCAATTATTCTTCACTCTAGAGTAGAATGGAAAAACATGTTTGTTAGTTGTGATACCACATTGACTATATGTTTTCATCATTCTCGATTGAAAATTAGGTGTACATCATTGGCATTAGCCTTAGTTTCCTAATTTGAAATTTAGATCCATTATATGTAGGTGCATTAATTCAGCATATAATTATGTTTTATGTAATGAGCATAGTTCTTAACCATATGACAAAACTTACTAAATAGTTGATATACTTGAAACATGACTTTTCATTGGTATGTTGAAGTAAACTTTGAGAAAAAGTTTCTTGTAATTTAATTTCAAAAATGGGTTGTGACATCTTTGTGAGCATAGTTTTGAATTTAAGCACATAATCACTTATAGGATCATTAATCCTTGTTTGAGGTCATTAGGAATAGTTTAACTATAGTGTGAACTAGAGGTTTATTCTAGTGTGTGAGAGTTACTATTTGTAAAATGTAATATGTAGATATTACATTATGTGAGTGAATGATGAGTTGTAATAGACAACTCATCATGAGGGAATAAAGGGATAGTTGAAATAAAGGTGGAGAGAATCATGATGGAGAGAATAGTGGGATGATATTGGTAAGCCTCATCTCCTTGTTTATTGGAAATGGAAAGGCTATATATTGTAAGCTCTCTCACCATGTAAGTGCTAAAAATTTATTCAATCAATAATATATGGTATTTTTGTCATAATTTGTCCTTTGCAATTTTAGTCTTGTATTCTGCAACTTTCCTCCATTATTAATGTGATTGTTCTATATGTAGCTTAGTTATACTATCAATTTCACATCATCTGGTATTAGAGCAGGTTAGGAATATTTATGAGAGTGATTGCAGGACAAAACCACAGCCTCAAGGATGCATATCTGAGAGTTTTAAAGCTTCCATCGCCATTTGTCAATTCGATCTTCCAAAAATGATCAGTAATTCATGTTTTTCTCAAAAACCCATTCAAAATTTTCTAAATTTTTTTGGTTTGTTTATTTGTATTATGGGAAATTTTTATCAAAAAATTACATAAACCCATTTTGTATTTTAAGAGAAATCATGGAAACAATTCTGACATTTTAATATTTTGTAAAAAAAAAGTGGGCTGATTTCCAACAATAAAATCTAATATGCTTTATTATTTTGGTTAAATATAAAATTGATTATTATTGTAAGGGTGCATTATTGGTTGAAACTGACACCTAATAGAATTGTAAAATGAGCCTCAAATACAAATTCGGCTGAGTTAGCATCATCACAATGGAGGTTGGAGGCAAGGAGGAGGAGGAAAACAACATCTCTTGTTAGTCACCAACAAAGAGATTGCTCAACGCATATTGGTGACCTTCTTTCAGTTGTGTTGTGTGTTTATTTTTTAGTTGTAATAATGAACAGAAGTCCCATTCCTATTCAAAACATGTTTCTTTCCTTCTACAATCTCCTCTTCTGTATTGAAAATTATGAGAGCAAAAATAATGTACTGTGCTATGAAATGGTTGCTTGGTTCCATTCTAAAACCTTCTTGAGAGTTTGTGGATCTCTTGAAAAACACATACAGATATGGTTGCTGGTTGTCCTAGAAAACCTTCTTGTGGTTAGTGGTTAACCAATTGTAAAACCATATGTAAAACATGAGCAAGTACAGAGATAGCTTTCCCCATGTTCACACTAAGGGGGTGAATGTTAGGAATAGTTTAACTATAGTGTGAACTAGAGATTTATTCTAGTGTGTGTGAGTTACTATTTGTAAAATGTAATATTTAGATATTACATTATGTGAGTGAATGATGAGTTGTAATAGACAACTCATCATGAGGGAATAAAGGGATAGTTGAAATAAAGGTGGAGAGAATCATGATGGAGAGATTAGTGGGATGATATTGGTAAGCCTCATCTCCTTGTTTATAGGAAATGGAAAGGCTATATATTGTAAGCTCTCTCACCATGTAAGTGCTAAAAATTATTCAATCAATAATATATGGTATTTTTGTTATAATTTGTCCTTTGCAATTTTAGTCTTGTATTCTCGCAACTTTCCTCCATTATTAATGTGATTGTTCTATATATAGTTTATTTATACTATCAATTTCACATCGAGGTGTGTAATATGTGAAAAGGTGACTTTTGGATAATTGAAAAAGGAGATGAGAAGCTATCACCCAAAGTTTCATAAATACATATGGAGCCTAATTGTATGAAATAAAAATAATATAATGCATAATACTTGAGGATTCTCAAAATATCTTAGTCAACAATGTATCATTAGTCACAAAATATAGCTATGAAACATAGACCTTGATGTGATGTGAAGGGCCACCTTATCATTGAATAATTAAAATTTAGGGGGCATGAAACTAGTATAAAAATATAACCATGGACCTCATAAAAATAAGTTATGTAATATCTCATGAGAGTTCACCTTATGGATTATTTTTTTACTCTTTTTCTAGTTGGATAATCTTTGTGTTCGTGTCCTTAAGTTATCATAAGATTGTATCTTGAAATGTCATAGGTGGCTTATACATTTTATAATTTTGAGAATGAATGGATATAAATCTATTAGGTGGGGAATATATATCTCACCATGATCAATTATAGTGGAGATTATTCCTATTATTAGAGATCCATTACTTTGCACCTATGATCAGAGATCCACAAGATAGATCCCAACTCTATAGATTGGGTATGTCTCGACCCCCACTATTTCCCTATACGAATAATGTGAGGTATAGCTATAGTATCTATTATCTAGCCTATCCATCCTCCTTTCCCTAATCTAGATGGGGATAAGGGCCCATGGATTATTCTATAGAGAGGGGATATGGGGTGATAGAATAAAGGGGAATGAGAATGATCTTGAACAAAAGATGTAGCTTGAAAATTAGGTCTACAAAACCCAAAAGAAGACATGGGTCAGGCATGAATTTTCGTGAGAAATTTACATATTATAAATAAGTTTAGGTACTACATTAGGAAAACTAGATGAAGGCACATGAATATAATCAATAGATGTAATCACATTTATACCTAATATAAAATGTGAGTATCTAGTAGGAAAGATATGAGCATTCAATGGTTCGCTTTCTACGCCCGCTTCCTTAAGTGTGTCTTCCTTAACTAATTTTCTTATTCATCTATAACCACGTGGATCATTGTGTCAATTTATAATATGTGATGCAAGGCATTATTCAAGCAAGTTATATCTTATGGAGTAAAGGTGGTCCCTTTAAAGTACTCTTATTTTTTAACACAAGTGAAGTTATTCACAACATAATCATTAGAAACATAACAAGCATCCACATTTACAATTATACCATTCAAGTTATTTTCAATAATAGAATAAGCATTAATATCTTTAATATTTGTCATTTTCTTTTACAAACAAACATGAGATTGAAAAAATCAATATGTAAAGAACTCAAACACTTTTCCTCGTAGGTGTAATTGATCTAATTTCTTAATTATCATAAGATGAAAACATACAAATCATTTAATAAGCTAGCACTAATAACATCCAAGTTGGAATCATGTGAAAAATAGGCCATAGTGGAGAAATATGAAACCTTAATAAGAAACCCTAAGGTGTCTAGTTTAAATGAGAGGGCATTCACCAAATTATTTTACATAAAATTAGTACAGTGACCAAAATTACACAAAATAATGGAATAATTTAGAAGCTTGAGTATGATCCAAAAACAAAAGTAATAATTTAACCTTTTAACAGCTTTTTAGAATCTTAAATTTTAATCAATTTTCTAGAATCTTAAATTTTCCGATTTAATTACTCCAAAATTGATCCATAATCTGATTTTTATCTAATTTTTGATTGATCCAAAACTAAACTTAATTCATTCGAAAATTCATTGTTTGATTAAAGCCCCAAAATTTAATTTTCTCTCGATTTCACTGATTTTCACAAAATTATCAAATACTGATTATTTAAGCATCCAAATTCATATGATGAATTTTAATTACTGCAAATAATCAGAAAACTGAAAATGAAAATCAGAAATATGACATAGGGATTGTTTACAGGGGTTCAAAATTCCTACGTCCCTAGGTTCGTTTAGAACCGATCCATTAAAATTGTTCAAACTACAAGTACAATTAACCCTTAAAATTAACAAAAATAGATAAAAAAGCTGCAACACTGTGTTTTTAGACCTTTGAAATACCCCGGTGGTACTCAATACTTATCTTTCACCTTCCCGAATCACTTGCAGATGTTTGTTTAGGATTTTTTCCTTCTTGTGACTTCGCAACATAAAACATTGTCACAAAAACTCCACAATGGGAAACTAATTATAATGTTATGAGCGTATCAAAATTGTGAACTAATTACTAGTGCACTCAAAGCTCTGGTTCTGAGGTTAAGTGCTCCAAAAAGGCATTTTCTATAACCTACTTTATTCTACCTTCTTCACAGACCTACCAACAAGTTTGTTTAAATAAAAATTACCCCATTGTATAAAAATTAAAAAAGGTAGCGGGTTCGTAATTCCACTCAATGTTTTAGCACAGATCACGGGTTTCATTTGTGGGAAGTGCTTTGACCACCAAATAAAGAATTGTTTTGTTTTAATGTGGGGATCAAATCCCATTTTCACGGGAGTATAAAAATAAGGCTTTAAAAAAGCCTACCAATGGCCACTTTATGCGGTATAAGCCATGCATACACCAATTTTTCTTCCAAATTAGGAGGTCCACGTGGAACATGGCAGATTTATTAAATGGCCAAGGTTGGAATATTGGCCAAGTTAGCCTCATCTTAATATGGTGCACTTAGATAACATTATAAGTGCAATTATTGATAACTATAATACTATTTTTAGAGAATGTCAAAGTGCAATAATAAAATATAATAATAATGGGAATATTAGTCCCACATGCACCAAATCAGTCTACGTGCTCAAATGGAGTAGTGCCACGTGTCAGCATATGATTGGTTCATCTTTAGCCACGCTACTTTTTCTAAAGAAGTTTGACATGGACTTTGATCGACCATATCTTTCGATACGGACTCGGATTTGGTCCGTTCAAAATGCGTAAGAAATATCATGAAAATAAATACAACATAGAATTGATTTTGTGAGATTTAAAGACCTGAAATTTTCTAGTTTGACTAGCTTTGACCACCCGCTGACCAACGGTAACTTTTGCATATGAGCTCCATTTTTCAAGTTTTTGATATCATCGAAAATCTCTTAGGATGCTCTATTGATTAGTCATGGTTTAGGAGAGGTTTAGGGAAAATATGAACATCATAATGTCCTCCAAATTAGAGTAAGTAAGGTAAAACAATAAAAATAGATTGTTAAATTGAGGAGAAATTTGAACTAAAATCGAGAGCGAGTGTACAAAGTGTGAGTATTGTCCTTACCTTGAAAAACATACTTATAATAATAAATTAGGTTTATTACATAATTTACTATATTGTGAAATAATGATAATTTAAAAATAGTATAAATAATTCTCTATTATGATACTAATGCTTTTGCCAACATTTTTTTCCAATTAAAATATGATAAAGTACAATTAAGATTGTAGGGTTGAGAGGAACCAAATTTATGTGGCCAAAATGTGTAACCGAGTGCTCCAAATGTGTACAAAATAATATCACAAAGGTTGTTAATTTATTCATTAAATCACTCGACCTGAACTCAAAGTGTAGGATATGTTCATCGGAAGTAGGACACTTTTGGCTCTATAATCGCCTCATAGGCTAAAAACTTGTATTCTAAAATGCATAGCTAATCTATTCATTAAAATATTGTTCACCTATAATGGGTTATCTAAGGAGTTTAATGATTTAGTGCACGTCCCGAACTTATTAGAGCGATAAAGTGAAGGATCCTCGATTCCACTAATGAGTTAGGGTGTATGTGTAGTTATATTTGATCATTTGTATGGTTTTTACTTAACCATCCCAAAAGTACAACATATGATGACTAAGTTAAATATCATTTTGAAAAATTTACATTCAAAAGTGAAAAGGATAGGTTTTCAAATGTTGGATAGTGGTCATGACCAACGTTGTCCAAGGTGTGAAAAGAATCAAGTTTGAGATGAGTGGAAGTTTATATAGACATTTAATAACATATACAATGAATTTTGAGGAGACGAGCTATAGAATATATTTTGTCTCATGGGAGAAGGTGCAGGATAGACTAGGAGGGTGTATGAAATTGGCCACTTTACATGCAATGGGATAAATTTTTGAATAAGTACCAAATGCAATATTTCCAAGTGTATGGACTATATTTTGGGTACTACCTTTTTCCTCCTTTGGATCTAGTATTGTCAAATGCTTGGTGAAAAGGAAATGTAAACCTCACATCTTGATCATAGGATGGTACTCAAAAATATTGAATGTATGCGCCAATCCACATGAAACTTACATCGACATGGAAAAGACGTGTCGATAAATGCTAGATAATTATGTATTTTGAATATAACAAAAATTGTATTTGAAATACTTGAAAAAAGTGAATGTGTACAAGAAAAACTAACATAATTGACCATATTAAACCATGACCTTAGTTTTCTGAATCTAAATATTGGTATGGGGCTTGCCCATGCCAAGTGAATGTTATCATTTTGTTAATAATCTTGCCTACCCATTCATGATTTTTTTTTAAAATTTTATGAACCATATTTCCTTTCTTGAAGCATAATCTATCCTTACACATAATATTAAACATATTGTCAATTTTTTGCATCATCTTGCCTTGATCATAAAGATCTTATAGCCTTAATAATAACATAAACATCTTTATGAATTTTGTGAACCATGTCTCCTTTATCAGAGCATAATCTAGCCTTGTTGGTAGTATACAATATTTTAGAAATAACCATATTTCCTTGCCTATAGATTAATTTATCCTTGCTAATAACATGACATAACACTAAACTTCATGGGATGTTAAGGCCAATTTCAAATTTATGGGTTGTTATATAGGCCAAGTTTGATTTTGTGGGTTTTCGAGACTAAATCGTCAACTATGTGTGTGTGATAGACTATTGAAACTATGTAAAAGTGAATAACTCTAATATGAATTGTGTGAAAAGTGATTAAATCTGATATTAGTCATGTGAAATTCCATGCATAAATATGTTTGAATCTATTTACTTTTAGTTGGAAAATGTGCGAACTTCTAAATAAGCACACAACATGAGATGAGGGATGCTACAATGTGTCACCAATTCAAAATATTAAATTGGTCAATCATATAATGTGTAAAAACATCTAGAAATAAACATATAAAGAATATGTACTAAAAATGACTATAAAATTAATATGCGTATAATACGATCATTAGAGAATATGCATATTACATGTCATCTCAAGAGTAATCATATTACAAACATTGTTAGAAATTCATACAAATCAATAACTAAAGTGTAAAAAAGAAAATATGAGAAGTATGCTAACATACACATGACTCAATAGTAAAGGATCCTTTGGGAATTCGCCACGACACGAAAAAACATGAGACAATGGGCCCCCATAAGAAACTTCGACAACACAACCAACATAGAATCATGATGACATGATGATTCGACCAACGATGATATATATAGAAACATACATTTCCGAAAGAAGTAGTACATAACTATCATACGTGTATAATTGTAGATCTTAGAGCATATAAGTGTCATTTATTATAGATCAAACATATGTCAAACAATATAGATTATGTGTTAAAAATATAGAGAAAGAATGCCATAGAGGTCACACCATACAATAAACATATGAACAAATATGTCAAATAGTAATCATAGAACAACCGTGTTAGACAATAAACATAAAATAGTCATGTTAAACAATAAGCAAGTCACCGTGTATACACTCAAATTTATAAGTTTACCCTTTTGATGCTAGTTATTGCAATTGTGCTTCTTGGATAAGAAAAACAACCATATCCTATTCCCATTGAGTGAATGTTTCCATCTCTTTTCTAACTTTATTATTTTCATACACCTATGTGTCGAAAATTTCTGAATATCAATATGCAAGACTAGTTCTAAAGCTTTTCTTTCTAGGATGCAACTTTCATATTTTATTGAGTGAATCCATGTACAAAAATGTATAGTTTGGTCAAGTTATATAGTCCACACCTCGCTTACCTATATGGTCCTCGAATCGACACATTTTCCAACTCTATTTTTGATGCACTATCATTTTTGGGTATTTTTATCCTCTTGGATCAGCCTATTTATAATAATTCACCTTTGGAACCCTATATAAGAAATTTAAACTCACCTCATTTCATAACTAGGCACTCTCATGAAATATCATTCCAAATACTAAAGCACAAAAGATAGTCAAGGCTCCATAAATATTCCTAAAGATGATACACATTCATTAGGGTAGTTTCCACTATAGTTCTGAAGCACTCAACCAAGTCAAGGATTTTAGCTTCCATCAAATCCAAGAACACCAAGTTCCCACTTCCAAGTCTTAACAAGAGCACAATCCAATCAAGTATAATTAAAGCGGTTCAAGTTTCCAACTAGTTGCATTCATATAGAAGATACATGTTAGGTAGAGAACTACATGTGGTTTGAGGCCTCTTTAGAGTAGTTCTGACATAGGTAGTACAAAAGGGCACCATAATTCAAACACTAACCTTCTTGTAGGGTCTTCTACCCATGATTAGGGTTTTGAGTGATTAATCTAGTTATAGATGATATCGAGACTATATGAAAACTAGGGCTTGATGGGAAAGTAAATTTTCACACCATCAAGAGACCTGAAGTCATAAAACCCAATTATGGATGCATCCAACTATATAGGGTCCGACATTGGGCATGCCCATGCTAATAACTAGACTGGGCCCATAAAGAGAATAGAGAGTGATGAGAATCTTACTAGAACATGTCAAGCATACAGATGACGTCAATTATTTATAACCTTTTACATCATTTACATGTCCTCCACTTAGTACTTAACCCCTAAATCAAACTTTAGGAGATTCAAATATTCAAATGATATACTCTTGGAGGGAAAACTCCTTAATAACCACTCAACATATATGAAGGGACCCAAGATGATTGAGAAGGACACAAAAACAAAAGAAAAACTCGACTTATTCCATACTGTAACTCAATTGAAAGTTCCGTAACTTTGTTATATACAAGCTTTGATGTTCCCGCATCATAGAATTCTAACATTAATCATTCATAATCAGAATAATGCATTCATACATGTAATAACTAATAAATAATAAGTAATGCCAAAGGAACTCTAGTCTTTAGGGGGCGGAGTGTGTTCTTCATGATGAGAGGGGTTTTCTAATCAAATTAGGATCTTTCTAGATTCCATATGGATCTAATAATGTAGTTGAAGCCCGTGCTCTTCTCGCAGGTCATTTACCTTGCCTTGAATATTGGTTGTTCCAAGCTTTGATCAAAGGTGACTCTCAAATCATCGCTCTATCCATTTTCAAGGGAAAAGATTTGGCATGGTCACTTAATTTCTATATCTCTCAAATTATTCATCGCTCTCTTTATTTGAGGATTGGTCCATTCACCATGTATTTCATGAAAACAATCATGTTGCGGATATCCTTGCTAATTATGGGGTTTTTCAAATCGAGGAGGTTATCATTCAAAAATTAAGTCAAGCACGAGAGTCTCTAGATGTCACCATCCATCATAATCATGATGACCTCCTTACATGACTTGAGAGGTTATTAATTAGGAAGGGATCTTGGCTGAATTCATTCGTGCCCTCTCCTTATTTTATGTTGTTATTTCCATTTCCTTTAAGGCATATCCCTTTTTACCTTCCATCCACTTATGTGGAGAAAATCATAAAATGGTCTTCTTTTCCCCTCGTTTCCACTACTTTCTTGTGCCTTGTCTTCCACATTGGCTCGACCACGTTCCGTAATGCAATTGAGAAAGTTCTAGGCATCGATTATCTTCAAAGCTATGGAAGGGCTCATGTCATCTCTGAGATTGCAGGCATTTTTGTGTTCAATTCTCTCTTGCTATGCACCGATAATGATGTGATATGGCGTGGTTGATCTCATTTCATGTTCAATCACCTTCGCTTGGTCCTGTTTGAAGCTATGATAGATGTGTGTCTTTCTTCTCTCATTTCTTTGATCGGCCCTTCACTATCTCCCATATGGGTGGACCATTAGATATGTGAAGCATTGGAATAGAAAAATCAGGTTCTCCTTTACTTTGTTGAATTCATCCACCATATTCACCACTCCCAAGGGGAATCTGCTTCTAGGTTCCCTCTTAGAATTTGGCCGTGCTTGATGCTCCCGTTAGGTATCCTCCTAATTGTGTGATGTCATTAAAGGATTTAGCTGTCTCGTCCTTTTCCTTCCTAAAAAAGGTGGTGACGCTCAACTCGATTGACCGGTTTGAGGGCGTAAGGCCATAGATACTTATATTATTAAACATGAATTGTAGATTCAAGAAATCTCTCGATTGAACTCCTCTATCTCGTATCTATCTTGGTTTTCTAGTTTTGCCCTAGTTGTTTATGCTTTGTTCAACCTTTTCATGTTTGCAAGTCCCATGCTCTTGGGTATTGGTTTTTTTTTGCTTATAAATGCTTTCATATTTCATGTATTATAGGATGGGTCAACCCTATGGTTCATAGCTCAAGGTTAAAAGAGTTTAAATATCTAATAAATAAATAAATATTGAGTAATTATTCAAATACACAGGAGGAGAGCTAGATTTAACTATACAAGATATTTTAGGGATAATATGGATGTGTAGGATAATAAAATAGGATGATATGGAACTGTAGATGCCTCTCAATGAAAGTTTCGAGTGTAAATCTGAAATGGGTAGGAATGTACTGCTAGAGTAGGTATTTACCTTAGCTCATGTTCACATAGGTATATTATTTACCTTTATTTTATTTATCCTCACCCACTTATATGTGTGGATATTTCTTTTATCTTATTTAGATATTAGGAGATATTATCTAGTTAGGTATATTTCTTTCCTTGATCTATGGTATTGACTAGATCCTCGATGTCTAGTTCCCTCCTAAATCTATGGTCTTGACTAGTTATTTCCTTGATTTATGGCTTGATCTACAACCTTGACCGGTTCTTTGATTGTTATTCATCGCCTATATAAGCAAGGCCCATTCTCATTGTATTTCATTGAGTTCTATAATAATATATGATATTGCTTCTCATTTGTTTACAAAGATCAGTATGTAAAGTTATTCCGGTGAATTATTTTCATCTTATTGATTATGTGTTTGATTAGCATCTCGTGTTCTTGGCTTGGTACGATCCGTTATCGCTCCTTTTATGCACAACTTATGCATGGTATGGACCTGATTTGTATGGTCACAACCTAGAATGATATTATTTTGGACCCTTTTATAGTTTAGACCTACAAATTTCTATGTGCTTCACTTGTCTAGTAATGATCTTTGTTGTATGTTACTTTTATTGACACAATTGCATATGGCTTGTAATCACCTATAACAAAGTATAAACCCTAACAACCTACAAAACCATTCATCAAAGCTTTAACACACCAAAAGGAGAAAACATGTGTGTGTTTGTGTGTGTGTGTGTGTGTGTGTGTGTGTGTGTGTGTGTGTGTGTGTGTGTGTGTGTGTGTGTGTGTGTGTGTGTGTGTGTGTGTGTGTGATGCATTGGACTACCCTTGGTGGTCGAATCCCAATTGTTAAACTAATCCAAGTGCTATACTAAATGCTTACATCAGGGATCAAGAATCATGCGCTTCTCCTACGTGCTTGTGCAAGTATGAATAATTAACTAACCCCATAAGGAATCCCTCATGTCTATTGAGACCAAAATAGCAGGATAATTGTGTAGTATCAAATGTACCCAACATGGTTCTAGTGAGATGTGATGTGCCTCAACTATGTGACCTAACCCCGTGTTGATCAAACCCTTTTGCAATGCTTGAGTGACTTTGTTCTTACTAAAACACATCTCTATGACCTTTTCATGCTTGGAAATTGAGGAGACTAGACTCTTTGACCTCGGTTGATTGCTTTAGACTTGTAGTAGGGATTACACTAGATGATTTCCATTTGATTTGGGTAGATTTAGGAACCCTTTGAGTGATCTTAGAAATATATTTGTAATAGAACTTGTGAGAGTGTCAGGTGTGTTATAAAGTGATGTTAAATTTCCTTTTATGGCCTTCCATAGGTGAAATATTATAATAAGTTTGACCCTAGGAAGATGAAACAACCCAAAGAAGGATTTGAAATTGAAATTAGAGTTGGTGAATGTGAAGGTGCAAGACCATATAGGTCAGCCACGATTGGACCTCACATCCTAACCCTTCCATACATTTTTGAATCGTAGGGATTAAACTCACAAGTGAAAGTTGTGGCGTGAATATCGAATGTTTAATGTTGATTCGATCAAATAATATTCTTAGAATTGATGCAAGAGTAGAGTGTAAAGATAAGCAATTTGTAGAAGAGTTAGAGTGATGAGGTGATTGGATTCCGAATGTGAGCATTTTTCTTAGCAAGGTAACATGGTCAAACTTTGCATTGCACAAGGAGAAGTTACTAAATTTAGTGTATACAATATGTTGTAATAAAGCGATTGGAAGAGCATGTGATGTTGAGAGTATAACCTTTGTTGAGGAATACGTAAATATTGTTGTTGTAAATTTTATTATGTATTCTCGCTAAGTCCACAAGATCTAAGGAATCCCTTCATTGGGCCACCTAATGGTGATTGTATCACTATAGTTTTTGAATCCCTTGTCGCTTTTCCTTCCCTTTGTGTGTTGGATTATACACCAATATGATCCTAAATTCAATTCAAGATTCTATAAACAAAGGGACATTAGTGTATTTAAGACATCAAATACATAGAATCAAGAGATATAGAGCCACATTGTGAATGTTCCAAAGCAATTAGTTAGGAATTTAGAGTTAAAATATATTGGACACATTTATTTCAACATCAAGTATTCATTCTAGCATAAAAAGTCAAGTATAAATTAGACATTACATTATATTGACTCGCTTGGTCTAAGCATTTCTTTGTACTTGATGTTGTGTCTTTGATAGTGTATATTGTTGAGGATCATAACAAATATTATGGAAATTCTACTTTTATGTATTACATAGGCCCCAAAACAAAACCTTTCCTTATCCATCTTGCATACTTAGTTTCTCTCGTTAGGGTTTGGAGAAAGGAGATCAATTTCCCATAGATTTGCGAAGAGCTTTATAAATATGAGCAAGCTTTTCTGAGCCTTAGACCTAGCGAATATAATCCTCAAATTAAATTTTACTTATATAAAAATTACCAAAACTATTACTTGATAGTCGTGAAAAATGTGTTAACGACCGAAAGGGTATCTTGATGATTCTAGCAAAATTCTTTGTTCGCTACTTAATTTTCTAGATTCTCACCATGTCACCCCATAAATCCCAATTCTACTATATATATCCATAATAAATATATCCAAACTTATATCAATTACTACACCGAAAATAATTTAAGAATCAAATCTCATTTTACTAATTTAGTCTAATATATTGCATTTATAATATAAAGCGACTTTCTCATAAAAACACTCCCGAACATTATCATGATGTATATTATGTACATAAATAACTTGTACCGGCCATTGAACATTTCACGAATGGTTCTCTCTCATAATGCACTTAAATGAAAATTATAGATACAATCAATCATGCTCTTTACAAATTCAACCCTCACAAGTGGAGGATATTTTCCCAAAGATATTTCGTAGAACATGAGAAGCATGTTTTAAGCATCTGGTAGATTGTGTCTCCTATTGGTTTAAAATTGGCAGGGATTTTTATGGCCTATTAATCTTGTGGGCCTTCGTTTGGCTCATTTCTGTCCCAAAACAAACCACTTTGATTGCTTTTCTTTTCACTTTCCTTGGCTGGAAATCAATGTGGTTTATGCTGAAATGGATGAGATATTATGAAAAATTTGGGAGTTCTTGGAGGGGAAAATATCTATGCTGAAAAGGGGTGGGAAAAATCATTAAAAAGGATACCATGCAGTGTAGAACTCTCTCAGAAATCTGAACATCGAGGAAGGGATCATGTCTGAGAATGAGAATTCAAGCTGTGAGTCCTCCACATCATGTGCAGGGAATGCCAACCTGGTAACAAGAAAGACTTTTTTTTTTTTTTAAGTTCTTACAGTGGGAAGTTCAATTTAAAAATAAAATAAAAATTCTATAGCTTAATTTTAATATAGTTGGACCAAAAAATGTTTAGTAAAATCTTCAAAATCAACATTTTCATGGTATTTTCCAGGTTTTGGAGGATCCTACATCCTCAAAAAATACATGGACCGATGAAAACATAGCCTGTATCTCAATTCCATGGAGGAAGCCTTCATCTCAAGATTTTATGAGCATGGTTATTATACATATCCGAGTAAAAGATTACAGGCAGATAGAGAAGAAGCAGGCTCTGTCTTTAGCAAGGATTTAAACGAGGTTTGTATGCTAACCAGTTTTCTGTACCATTCCTTCTCTTTGATTGAACAAGGGATCGCCATGGTGGTATTTGCTCTCAAGATTTAGTAGTGTTAAAGTAGATCAGTGGTATTGTGTCCACAGGAAGTTGAATCTGGATTTCTTAATGATTGGGAAACCTTTGCATTTCCCGAGGAGAGCCAAAGTGAATCAGAAATGCGCAGGATCTGTGCAGATGTTCAAAACCATTTCAAAAAGTGGAGAATGAAGGATAAATGCTCTAGTAATGAGACATTTCAGGAACAAGATAGGAATGGTGAGTTCTTCCACCTTAATGGATTTTTTTTTGGGTTTTAAAGAGATTTAAGGTTCTCTTTGTAGTGTGGTATATAGAATAGTTTCTAGATAGGACTGTAATAGTCATTAGTTCTTTGACTTTCACATTAATTACTGAATTTGTTGACGAGCATATTTGTAGTTACAGTTTTTTTGATTGAAGTATAAACATTTTGATCCTTTTGAAATTATTAGTATGTGTTTGAAATCGGTGCAAATAACACCAGCTAGAATATCTTTGTAATGAATAATTGATTTTTGTAAATTTAGTGTCAAGGACTGAGAGGTATCTATTATTTTTGTAGTAACACTTTTTTTTAAGCAAGAACTTCTTGATATTTTTGAAACTTTTGGTACCTGTATGAATTGGGTGCCAATAGCACTAATTTGGGTATCTTTGTAAAGAATAATCAATCTTTCTAAGCTCAGCGTCATGAACCTAGTAGTATCCATTCCAGAAAATTTAACATCATGAATTGAGTAGTATCCATTCGGCTGAATTGGGTGCCAATAGCACTAATTTGGGTATCTTCATAAAGAATAATTGATCTTTCTAAGCTCAGCGTCATGAACCGAATAGTATCCATTCCGGAAAATTTAACATCATAAATTGAATAGTATCCATTCCACCAGACTGACCTCACTGTAGTAATGAATCTCATCTTTTTTCCATAGATATAAAGAGTTTTTGTGTTTCTGGTCCTAATACAAGCATCCATAACTGTGTCTAGATCTTCAGTTGTGTTCATACCTCAAAGATCAATACCCATCTTTCTAACAATTATGGCTGGCAGGGAAGAGAAAGAAAAGGAAATCGCAGCATGAAGTTGCAGAGCCAGGCAGGGAAATAAAACATGTTTTGGATGAAGTTCAATCTGATAAGCATAATCATGAACATGCAAGAAACTTCTATCCAGGGCAAGATGGGTTCACCCAAAATAGAAATGTTTCAGAAACTTCAATGAAAACTAGTCAAGAGGACCAGGTATGATTTAGATCAGAGTTTTTATATAATTGTTCATATTGTTAAAAATTATCATACAGATTCCGACTTAACCAGCAAATTGTATGGCTGTGTTTTTCAGGTCGTTCCATCTATAGTTGATATTTCTTCCATGGAAGATGGCAAGTCCTGATAACATTGTTTATTCTGTGGGTTCGAAGGCCCACGGAATATCTCTCATTCTATGTTTGGATATTTGTACTGGTCCATAAATTGGAGATATTTATAAATGTCAAGTAGACAAAGCTTTATTAAATAAAACAAATGGTTGGGAGAAAATGAGGTAGATTTGCTTTTGCGACCACTTGGCAAACATTGTGGATTGAATGTTGATATTTATTTGGGCTGAAATGGGTGCATGGAGGTTCTATGATTAAAGGGTTTTTTATTTTATTTTAAAGTTAGCAACTCGTGGAGTAAATAAATGAATTTGAATTAAATTGCAACATAAAACGTGTATAAAATTTAATTAGGTTTAATATTAGGAATCCCACATTAGGAATGCAATGAAGATGTTGATAGGGGAGTAAAGAATTTTTAGTGCTTGCAGATCAAGAAGACATAGAATTAAGAAGAAGGGAGAATTAAGTATAGTTGAGTTAGTACAAACCATGGATACAATATAGTGAATAAAGACACTTCTTTCTTTCTAATATGAACAAAAGTGCCAAGAGTTGATTTAGTGAAACATTGGAAAGTGAAAGGAGGGGGAAGCATAAGTATTTGAGACGATGAACCAAAAAAATAGTTGTGAAAGTAAGTCCTTGATGTTTAATACCCTCAATGTTTATAGTTGATCTAGGCAATGTTGACCCTTGCACTTTATGGATTGTGAGAGCCCAAGCCATTTTTAGGGGTAGTTCACCGTGTCTTCCTTTGTTAATTTGGGAGCTTGACACATCAAGGGGCAAGTGGATATTCTAGGGGTACCGACATAGTTGTCGTAATTGATAACCATAAAGCAAGGTACTTATGGAGGTTTTGCACCATTTTTTGTAGACGATGGAGATGATTTCTACAATTAAATTGTTGAATCAACTAACTTTGACCTACAAGTTGGTAATAAACATAACCTCGTTGCCCTTGGAAAATAAGAATTGTTGATTGAATTTGATCATCATTAGGGTATGACAAATATCCGTGCCTTGCATTTTCCGTAGTGCACCTCGCCACATTAACTTTCAATGACTTTAACATTTCCTTTTGTGGTGGTCCACCAATCTATTTACTACGAACAAATGCGGAGTAGTAAAAATGCGTGATTTTTCTTCATAATAAAAGAAAATGTTTGAGACATGAAGGTCTCCTACAAATTATTATAGAATGGGTGGCGAATATGCGGAAAAGGCAATTCACATTGTTGGTGAATGTAGGAAATGAGGTTTCATGATGATGAAAAATGGTATACCCATCCCCATTCATTTTGTCCCATTTTCACTTGCAAGTTTCTCGAGATAGAGTTTTTCAAGATTCTTCCACCTTCCACCACTAGTGCAAATGGTTTTTCTACACTTCTCATCCACTTCCAGTATTAGCTTCCAGTAGCCACACATGATTTGTTCTATGATCCTCATATACAAGTATCTTCCATTTTCCAACCTCTTTTTTTTTCAAAGAATCAAAACATCAAGATTCAAGAATCATGGCACCAAGAAAAAAGTCCATTAAACACACCTTCTATGTTTACCGAAACATATTGTATCCATAGTAATTACTACAACTACTAGAAGACCCTCAAATAATCAATCAATCCATTGATTGGTAACTCAGGGTTCCATGGACTTATTTACATGCCTCAATATGAGACAAAACACAAGTTGTTAAATAATTTAATGCAAATGTATAATAGTTTTGATGGCACTTTCATAGTTGCATTACCATCCCACCAATTTGTCATCAGAATAACACTTGATGATATTCATCATCTAACAGGCCTACCCCATCAAAATGCATTTCCTAGTATCCACAAAACCATTCTACCTGATGAGAAAAATAAATTTTTAGAGTCTCATTACGATCTTTCTGTTGAGGTGAGGTTAATAATCCCTCCAAAAGAGGGATTAACACACAATCAATCAAAGACCCTTTCTCTGGCCATGGTGGAATTTTTCCAGTCCCACATCATGTTACAAGGAAGATACATTGACATTCCTCAGTGGGAACTATACTACCTTCTCCAAACCATTTCCAGTGTTAGATTCGATTGGTGTACATTTATTTCATCAAGGATTCATTCTGACCTTGACAAAGCCATATATGAATCCTTGTGCAGTTATTTCTTCTTCTTGTTTTGTTCTTGCTTTCTATTATGAGGGTTTTTATGGACTCAAATCAATAACTATTCCAACTTCTCTACATGAGAAGATGGATAAACATGCAATGCCTCTGACCAACAATTGGTGAGTATTTTGTTTTAAAATCATTCTATCTTGATTCTTTTCAAAAAAAAATCATTTTTAAATCAATTCTTAAAAATATATAATATGTAACTTTGTTTTCAACAGTCAAAGCAAGCGAAAACAATGGCTCACATAAAGGTGGGAGTTCTCACACATAACCCTACTAGGCCTAGGGGTCTAGTGACAACATTCCAATTGATGTCACCATGACCGATGACTCTATGGTATCACTACTAGCAGCCAACAACATAGAGGTAGAATGAGAACCAAATAGATGCACTATGGTTCTATGGAATCATCCCACAACCAGGAAAAAATGTACTATGGCCAATCTAGGTTTTATTAATCCATAATGCACAATCATTTTAATTTTGATTAAATTTTTTATAGACTAATGATAATCTGAGTCTTGACAATGACATATGTCATTTTCCTAATGTGCAGCCTTGTCCGACACATCAACTTCGAGACACATGGTGTCTACTTGGTGTAGACACTACATACATACCTAAGCAAGAAGAGATTCATTCTACACCAGTTCTTCACCCTTCAAGTTCTGGTATTAATAAATAGTGAATTAAATTTTATTTATATTAGTCTTTCTTTTAGGAATTTATCATTATTTAATTGGTTTTCATTAAATTTAGGTTTTGCAGTGCCACCACCCCCCTTCCACCCACAAGTGCCATAAATACTATTGATTATGGACAAAACATTCACAACATAAGAAATATTATTGATTTCATTCTTATTAATTTTAAGTTCTTATTGTTCTCTTGTTTGTCTTTGTAAATACAACATACTGATATTGTTAAATTATTGATGCTCACATAAATTTTGTAACTTCTCAATCTCAAATTCAACCCTTGCACTTGCCACCCCCCCTCTCCAACTCAACACTTAAGGAGTACATCAATACACCTCCCCTTCTATCTTATGGTAGGGGAAAGAGGATAGTGTTCCCTAGAACGAGCAGGGGGACACATAATTTTACAACATCAGAGTTCCCCAATTTTTCAATTGGTGGTGTGTAGAGTGCTAGAGGAACTTCTATTTTAAATAATATTGATATGGATGAGGAGTATCTCATTTTTGAAAACATTTATGACATTGCAAAAGTAGGGAAGCATATTAGATCTCACTCAATCTACATGTAAGGAGGTGTCAAGTGCCACAACATCCATCCTCTTCAAGATCCTCCTTCCCCAACTAGGGAGGAAAATTTGGATGATGATGGAAAACCAAATTTTCAGTAGACATCCTTGTTGTGATAATGCTACAACCCTTGTGATGGAAAATATTATTCTTGACATTAAGGAGCTGAAGATATGGGAGATCATAGAGAAAATCTCTGATAAAATAAATTAATGAAAGATATCATAATTTTGAACACATAGAAAAACATTTTTTCATTGATTAAAAATGAACCATGGTGATGATTGATGCTTTACTTTCTCAAGCACAATCTGTAATGCAATCACCAACAATATTTACAATAATGATAATGTTTTGACTATAATGCTTAATATATTGGCTAATTTGAATGTTGAGGCATAATCTTACTACAATAAGTGGAATAGAGACAAGAAACTTGTCACTATTGCAAATGCAGAGAAAGACTTGGTTGGTCATAAGTAAGTAATTTTTTTTTTTAGATTATATATATATTATTTTATCATTTATCTACTTCTAATTATGGGATTTTTAATTGCAGTCAAAATACTAGACTTTGAAGATGAGGTGTAGGTGTTAGATGAGCACCTGAAAAAAGTGAGAGAGAGTGTACACGAGTGTAATTACTTTCAAAGAAAAACTTGTTCTATTAAACAAGAAAAAAATACATTGTAGATTATAAAGGAGAATGGATAGATCCAGATATTCTTTTGAAGAAAAAAATGATGAGGATCCTTCTCTCCTTTCAACAAGAGATGCAACTAGCGAAGATAGAGAAAATTTAGAAAATATTAATGCAGCTGCAAAAGAATTAGTCCAGAGTCTGGTGTATAAAAGATAGTTCAAATGTTGTCGATGTAATAGAATATGTTCAAGGAAAAGGGTCCAAATGAACTTGAATTAAAACTATTGATGTAAATCATTTTATTTGACAAATGAAATTTGAAAACATTATCTTTATGTCAAATTGTCAATCATTTTATTTCTCTCATGCCTGTTGTCAAATGAAAACATTATCTTTTTTTTTTTCAAGCTTGTACAATTGATGAATAATATATACATGGATTATGGAATCTAGATTTACATTGTACAATTTAGTTTCAAACATGTATGCACTCAATATTTAAAACTTGGATGTACATGTTGTTGTTGAATCTTGATAGTTGATTCATCATGTAAATATTATCTCCAATAATCATGATGGGATATAGATCTGCTATGTTTTTTTATTAATCCTAATAATCATGATGGGATATATGGATTATAATATATTTTGAACACATGTGCTTATGGATTTGATATTGAGAAATCAAATATTGAACATACTTTCCTAGTAATGAAATTTAATTTATTACATCATCCAATTTGCAGATTGCACAACTATCTACCATCTGTTATTTCCAAACATTATAAAAACATATAAAGGATTTAAAATTTCCAAACATTATATACACAATATATGTAAATGAAAAAAAATGTCGAGTCACAATATATATTTTAGAAAATGAATACTTTCAATTATCTGGTAGTTGAAACAACCCTATCCTAAATGGTCCTTCATCACTTATTTTATCTATTGTAGTTTTTGTCCAGTAGAGTCCAAGTCAATTTCACCATAATTTGAGACTCCATTGTTTTCTATCTGATTAACAATCTCCACTCTACAAGGGATGTCCAAGTAGCTAATGTGCTTTTCATATGGAAATGTGTCCACTCCATATCTTGAAACATATAGAGTCTCAAACAAGTTTCCAAATTCTTGTCCAATCTATTTGCAAAGTTTTGATTTCACAAATGTAAGTGCACTAAATACCCTTTCATCTTCAACAACCCAAGAATCATTTTTGTATGAGTTCATATAGTTTGAAGTATTCACTTATACTTTCTCTCAAAATGCTACTCTGATACAACTTTCTCCACAATAGTGTGATAGCTCCCATTTCTATTGGTTCAACAAGAGTCTTATATTGATCACTCATTGTAAATGCAAAATGTTGTGACTGTGATATGAGTAATTTTCTATCCAATATACCATTCAATTCCCCTCCATCAACATCTAAATATTTGTAAAACTACTCCATAAGTGCAATCATGTATTTCTCAAGAGTTTAGCTCTTTGTTCTTCACCAATCATCGGATTCCAAAAATGGGATTTACAACTCCCATGGCCTCAAGCAAATCACTATTTTTAAAATTCTCTCTGATCTCAGAAGATAATGTTTTAGATATCTTCATCAATTTTTTCCGTGTATCAAAAATTGCAACATAAAAAAGAAGGCTTGTGATTGTACTTCCTCAATTTCAGAACCTATTACATAAGGATCTCTGTGGAAAGTGTGCATTGGAATATTTTTCCCATCAACTGAAATACAAAGATGACCATTGATATTGAACTTCAAATAGTTGTTGGGATATTTTTTATCTATCAAAACCTTCCAACTACTAAAAATTGGCTTCTAAAACTAGTCTTGGGTGGAATATAAGGTATCCAAAATCATACATACTTGTTTCCTTAATTTTATAAAATCAACAATGTATATAGATCTTTCCTAAGCTTGTTTCACCAAGTTGTTTATTTCCTTCAACATTGGAAAAATACCACATAAAGTTAATAATGTCTCTAAATATATCAAGTGATACAACAAATCTTTAGCCTTGTCAACTTCTCTATGATTCTTGAACATATACCCTACTTATGACATGTATTCCTCAAAAATCCTACAAGATGGATCATACAATGATATCCATCTTGTGTCAACATCTTTCAAAATTTTTACCATTTTTATTCCAACAAAAATATCTAAACTCCAAAAATATTTTAGGACTGTTTGACATATATGAATGCAAGTCTTGTATAAGCTCCTCCACTTTAGCAACATTTTCAAAATTACTTACAATCTTGTAAGTGAGATTCATTTTGTGAGCCATGCATATGAATAGGTATCATGTAAGGGGCTACAGTT
Organism: Taxus wallichiana var. yunnanensis; assembly: GCA_018340775.1. NCBI lineage: Eukaryota > Viridiplantae > Streptophyta > Pinopsida > Cupressales > Taxaceae > Taxus > Taxus wallichiana. Next base: position 849,134,391 of record CM031243.1, read on the forward strand.
GTTTGAAGGTGAATACAAAGCCCAATTTTGTGACCTTGCATGACATTTGCCCCATCATCTCCTAACACAAATCATCTTTGTAGAGATTTGAATGATCATCCATACCAGCTATTTCCTTCAAATTTTTAATAACAAGTTTGCAGAGGTTCTCAAAATTGCAATTCTCCATCATTTTGTGCATAGCTAGTAGATGATTTTCCTTGAAATGGTTATTGAAACTGAAAGTGTAGACATGCATGCATACCCAGGATGTATTGTCTACTTTGTGACCTCATCAATCGATAATGTGATAAAATTTGCATTTTTTACCTTCTCTCTCAAATCAAGTGATTTCAATTTCTCCATACACTTTTCCATTTCCCATGCACTGGTATCTGACTGAGTGTTGTTGGAATGTTTGAAACCCATTAGATTGAAACAATATCTTATAATCAATGAGATCTGAAATTGGTCTGCCCTTTTTTAAAATGTGAAATATTGTTCTAAATTGTATAAGTTTTTCCTGAAGACTTGCATCGTAGCTTTTGCAAATTTAGCCTTTATTGTTCCACCTTTCTCAACTAGGTCTTGAAGATGTTTATGATGATTTTCATATTTTTCTATATATCTCATATGTAAACAATCTTCCTTATTTTTCCATCTAGTTGTTTTTATTATTGTTCCATCATCTTGCTTTTTAGACTCATATACCTTCCCACAATGCTTCTCTATTGTGTCCAACTTCAATTGCATTTTGTGGTCTCTTTCCTAGTTTCCAACTACATATAGTACATCTACATTCTATGTAGGAGTATCAATATATTTTTCTGTTCAACAGTTCAATGAATGGATATTTGGTTGACCATTCAAATTTATAAGTCCTTCCTAAAGTCCACTTCCCACTCTTACGTTTATGTGTGTTTCTGGAATGTTTATCTAAAGTTTGAGTTGATGGAAAATGGGATTATCAATACTATCAATGTGAATTGAATTACTCTACTGATTGGGAATTTCATCTAGAGTAAGGTCATTACTAGGGTTTTCTACATTTGAAAGAAATTGGTTTTTTACATCCTTAAGTAAATCAAAAAATAAAGTAACATTAACATAATAAGAGTCAAAATTACCTCTTTCCACTAGGGTTATTGTGGGCTGACTGAAATATTTTGAAATTTCCATGTCACATTTTTATTTTTCCTTGAGTTATTTTCTCATTTGTAATAGGGGCCATCATATGGGTGATTTTGAAGTCTGCACATGTGAAAAAAATATAGAAGTTTCAAATATGATCTATAAAAATAAATGCAAGACATTATGAAAAATAAAGATCATGCTACATGAAAAACATTGTACCATGGGTAACACAAAATAATATGTCTATCAAACAACAACAAATTATGTAACAAAGAAAAATGTTACCATGATAACAAAAAAATAATAATACAATGTCAATAAAATCACAATCAAATTAATCATTACCATCAAATAACATATGTTCTTTCTTACTACCATTCGACATTCATAATCACACATAGTCATCTTGTCATTCATAAAAAAATTAATATTACCATCCGGTAACTACTTATAGTTTCAAAAAAAAACTTGATAGATAAATTCAATTTTTTTCTTACCTCTTTCACTTATTCCTTCGGATTTTTGGCTTATACTTTTGGTTTTTTTCATAGGCTTATTCTTATTAACGAATTTTGAAAGTAAATTAATAACTTTTATTACTATATTATGGCAAATTAATCCTATCCTATATTCCCCTATAATGAACCCTAATCTAGACCGACTTGAAGACCATCCTCTATTATTCAATTTGTGGAATTCTCCAAGGATCCCGAAATATCTAAAAATATTTCTTGAAAAATATATGGTAACAAAAATATCTAAGGATCCACAACTTCAAATTACACCCATACATCGTGAGGAATATTTTTGATCCAAAAAAATTAGATGTGGAGTGTTAAGGCTAAAAAATTTATTATTTGTCTCCCATCTCATCAACCATATTGTCCGTAAGGATAATTATGGGTAAAGTATTTCAAGGACCATAAATTATCTCTCCTTCCACCGACAACCACACAATAGATAAAAATTCATTCAAAAATTGTTTTCCTATTTACCGAATGAAAAAACAACTCAAAAGGAGACACCTTTATGAAACTCATGATGGTCATAATAGTGGATACCATCATGAAGTTATTCATTCATCCTCAAGGCTCAAATGATGATTCAGATTGAAGACCCTTTCCACATGTCGAAAAGTTGCAAAGGAAGGACCTTAGACCTATGTAAAGCCAAGACTTTATCATATGGTGATTGTGATGAGTTCACCACTCCGATTTTGTCGTAAGAGCTAAAATATAATGGGCATGTTTTCTTTTTATTGTTTTTTTCTTTTGATTAAAAGTGGCAAAAAGAACTCGAGTAAGTCACACTTTAGAAGGACAATTAAGAAACTATCAAAATGGATATGGTAGAATGAGTTGTGTATACTTGGAAGCGCATAAAGAAAATGATGATGATGGTTTTATGGATCTTTTAGAGCTTATATCAATTAATGAGGACACCCAGATGATGAATGAAGACAATCCTTTACTGTCCAAAGTTGGTGTCTTCCCAAATTACATTATGAATAAGTTTATCAAAAGCAAAAACTTAATCATTTAATTGTCATTACATATATTATATCTAGGAGTTTTGTATACAAGTTAAGAATTCTCGAGAAATATAAATATGATATTCATTTGATAGACCAACAAGATATTAATTATCCTAAGAAACATTCCATGTATAAATTTGTACACATAAGATGTGACCAAATTGGTATTACCCCATTATTTAGACAAGGTCTTAATGCCTCTATTCTCTGCTTTCATTAGATTCTAGACATGAAAATTTTAAATATTGTTTGTTAGCCACTCAGACTATCCTTAGTAATGGCCCAATCCATTTCAATGTTTTTCCAAATTATTTTGTGTCTATTAAAGAAAATATCTTGAGTAAAGTCCTGAAACCTCATTTGATGACTACCGATATGCACATGAAGCCAAGATCTTCTCCTCTTGTTATCTTATATAGAATAATTTTTAGATTAACCGATACTACTCATCCAAATATAAAACATGGACCATCTAAAGGAAGTAGTGTAGTCATGCACACAAACCTCACTTCTCAAAAATTGAGCCCGAAACCATCTAATGGGATAAGATTTGTGTTCCACAAGAGTAAAATATTACCACCAAGTGCATTTATGACTCCTCGCTATTGTCCAAAATGCTTCAAATGTTGTTGAATCCAAAGGCAAGGCTATTATCTCTTTCCCTAAATATTCTTCCACTAAACCACGAATGTCTACTTCCTCATCTACAAAATCGTCATGATTTAATATAAATTGTATTAACCCCGATCAGAGAGTAACTAATATAATAAATGATGTACAAATGCTAACATACATTAAAGACATAAGAAAAATAACATGTATAAATATAAAACCCTGAGCAAGAGAGGGATATTGGAGGACTCAACCGATATTTGTGTAATCTAGAAGTAATATGGGTAGTGTAAAGTGCTAAATAGTCTATAAATAATGTCGTAATTACTTACTATAAATTATAGAACCCATGAATAGTTCCAAACATGGGCATCCACAACAAAGCCAGGGGGCACTTGGTCTCCCACAATAGAGCAGGGGTTCCCTGGAGCCCACAATAAGGTAGGGGTGTTTGGGCACTAATGAATAGATCTAGGCATTAGTGGTCATGCAAGAGCTCAAAATATGGTTTCTTCTGTGTCGCAATGGTTTTGCAGTTGGCCCCTGTCTATCACCTGATGTTTTCTCCTTGATCACCGAAGGTACCTATAACATGTGAGAAATAAATTCACGTGCATATAACCAAAAACCACATCAAACCTAAAAAGGAAAAGGTAGAATGGAGAGTTGGATTGACCCTAGCGGTCACTCCGAAGAGTGAACTTATTACCAAGCGTTGTACTACATATTAAAATCCATGTAGTTCTTGTGTGTGTGTGTGTAGAAATGAAGCCCTAGGATGACCTTATGTGAGTTGTAATAGATAACAAAGCTATATTTTCTTAATGATACAAATGTGTGGATGTAATAGAACAAACATCCCCTTCATATGCTATATATGCAAAAGTATGCAACCCATTTCCCTTGAATGAGTGATGAATGGATGATTTGGAGTTATCTTGATCCGAAGATAAATTTATTGGACCAAACTTACTAAAACCTCTTAGGTGAATCATATGAGCCAATTTTGACAAATACCCAGATGCCAAAACTCATTTTATCCCTCCGCCAAGTTTTGTCTGATTTTTTATTTAATTATTTATTAAATAAATAATGCCCCGTTTGAAGTAAATTGTGCTCCGGTTGAATCCTGTTGAAGTTTTGCATGCCAATATTCACACATCTCAATAGGGTTTTCACCAGGAATGAATTCAGAGCTTTGTCTGTGACTTTTGGCAACATTTTTCATTTTTATTTATTTCTTTTGCATTTTTCTCCGGTTTTCCCCGTGGTCTTTCTGTTTAATTCCCTAGGTCCGTTCTTTGTCTTATAGTCTGTTTAATTTCCTGGAACATCTGGAGATCATTTACGACCACACTAGAAGGAATCAACCTCAAAAGCAAACTTCTAACCAAAAAAAGATGAAGTCAAGCACAAAAAGCCTCTCCTAGGCAAGTCACACTTTTTGGAATAAATAGATCTAAGCTGCAATGGGAATTTTGGTAGTGGCAGGGAGGCGGGAATTTCTTACCTTCCTTGTAGGGTATACTTTTTCCCATGAAGTCAAAGTCACTTAAGTTGCAATGGGAATATTAGAGGTGGCAGGCAGGTGGGAATTTCTTACCTACCTCAGAGGGGTAAAAATTCCCATTATAAAAGAAAAATCACTTAAAGCACCGATGGGAATTTCTTACCTACCTTGCAGGGTAAAAATTCCCATGAAAAAGTCAAATCAACTTAAGTGTCAGAGGGATTTTTGAGCTGCAAAGTGCAGGTAAAATTCCCATCAAAGTTGACTTCTTATTTTTCACTTAAAAGATTACCTTGCTAAAAAAAGGTGAAATTCCCACCTTGACTTCTTATTTTTAGCAATTCATCTGAATAAAATGCATTTAATAATATTTATTTAATGGTTTATTTATTAATTTTTATTCACCCAATTTTGGCCATAAATAGAAGGAAAGTCAATGCAAGTGGAAGAGCTAAGGAGAAGTCAAGGATGCATGCTAAAAATAAATAAAATAAATTTATTTAAAAGCAACCAACAACATGCATAATTGGGCGCCCAATTTGGGTGAATAAACATGATTGTTTATTAATTAAATTTACAAAAATAGGAAGAGGAAATTATTAAAAATAGTATGTTGAGGATTATATAAGCATGGGCTGCCATAATAAAGAAGCAATTAATTCTTTTTTATGAGGATTGCAGCCCAGACAAGTTTTGGCACCAAAAGGAGGATTTTGCATTAAAGTTTATTTTCCACTGCCGGGAAGCTTCCAGTTTTGGCCGCCCTAGGGTTGGAATAGCTTGAATTTTGCTATTCTAATTATCTCGCATGTTGGTATATGTGCTCCAATGAATTAAATAATATTTTTGCTTGCTTTGCATGCAAGCAAAACCTCAAATTTTAGGGCAACAGACTTTATATGCAGATTTTGGTGATAAAAATCAAGTATTCATGCCATGGACTCCATCTTTGTCTCTCAAATAATTCATCACAGTATTCATCATAGTGTTCAAATCAATGTCGTACATTGAATATATCTTCTAATCAAGAAGTTTCCATCTGCACACAATTGATCCAATTGCAAGGGATTCCGAAATTAAAAAAAAAAAAGCTCAAACAAAGATTGTTCCAACCATGATGAAGCATGATGAAAGAAAAGGATCAACAGAAATCATGCATAGCTTCCAGATTTGTTGAAGTCAATGATACAGACATAGGCCTGAACCTATCACCGATTTAATTGACAGATCCAGATCTCATAATTGCAAAGGCTTCCGAAAAAATTCATCCTCTTGTTTCTAACGCAGCCCATGTAGAAGTCAAGTGCATGGAAAATTCCTTCCAGATCTTGTGCATGTGCTCCCAATCTTCCAGTTGAAGCCTTCATTGAATTTACTTGTATTTGCATTCACCCAGTGCTTTCTAGAATTTAAAATTGCTCATATGCAATTAAAAATAAAAATGATGAGTTTTGTCTGAATTATTTACAAAAAACATTACACTTGGTGCATGTACTGGAGAAGAATTGCAAAAGCTTCAAGGATAAGAGGGAAGACAAGTCAAAGGCAATACCCACAAGCAAATCACAATCATGCATAGCTTCCAGATCCAGTTTGGTGAGAATCAAAGGCAAAAGAGTCAACCACATGCAAATATGGAAGAAGAACAAGACTGGAGGGGTTGCAACTTTCTTCTTATTTCTTTTCCTCTTTCTTTTTTTTTTATTTTCTCAACAAAGTAATTGAGCAATCAATTAAATTATAAAACTTAAGTGATTGGTTTAAAAGTCCATTACTTGAAGAAGTCAATTACTTGGAAATAGGTGGCAGACATGCAAAATAGAAGGTTCTATTTTTCAGTTATAAATCATGCATGTCATGCAAAGAGGAATTCCAGGAGGAAGATTGCCAGTTGTTTCCTTTTTCATAGCTTCATGTGTGGGAATTCATTTAAAGCTTCCTATTTGTAATTGCCCTTTATACACTATAAATAGAGGAAGAACCTACGGGTTAAAGGATCAAAATTTGTAATCAACATTCTTGTGTTCCAGACTTTGAGCTGAAACCCTTGATAGCTTTCTGAAAGCAGAGGAATAGAGAAGAGACAGATTTTCGAGAGAAACTTTGTGTCAACGGTGCATTTTGTTTCTTATTTCTTTCTAGATCTATTCATAAACTTTGTGTTATTCTAGATCTAGATCTGAAAACTTTCCTTTGCTTTAAATTTTGTATTTCAAGATCTATTTGTTTTATCTATGTGCATGTGATCAACTCTGTGAACTATTGATTGGGTTGCACATCTTCTTTCCTTTCTTCTCGTTTTTAATTATTTTCCTCTTTTCTACATATATTTCTTTCTTTACAATTGCTTACTTGCTTGCAAAAATTGTCTAGCTATGGTTCATGAGCTACATAGTTAAAGTAAACCAACAAATAGATATTAGGAAATATAATTGACAAAATCTTACACGGAGCCTCACCGGTAAATGAGGGAGATTTATCTCATGATTGCCTAGGTTTTCAGCAAATGTAGTGAAAATCTAGCCAATAGTTTTTTGACTCTACTGGGAACAACACAAATTAGCAGACATAAGCTTTCTTTTTTTATTCTTTTTTTATAAGCTCTCAACTGCAAAACATCCCATTCACGCGATCTAGAGCTCAAGGAAGGATCGATCATTTTTTATAGATTGTAGGAGAAATTTAATTTCAATCATCCTCCTCAAGTTAGAAGTCAGATCCAATCTTTCACCAGGAAGAAGAGTGTAAACTCATCCAGATCCAGATCATCTTCAAAGATAATCCAAAGCTTGAGATTATTCACCAAGTCTATTCTCAAAGAAGACGCATGCTCCTTTCATGATGCAATCAACCACTTGCCCCACAACACCTGCTTCCATGGGGTGCAGCCTTTGACCTCTCGATCGACTCCTCCTATGCATGATCTACCTAAAGGGACAAGAAATAATTTTCCAAAATTCTTTGAGATGGAAAGCAAAATCCATAGATGACCACTTGGCTGCATTTTTATATCCTGTGGGAGTGCTTCATTGAAACATGAAGATGTGTCTATCACTTTTTCATAGAGACTCTGCATGACTTGGCTGAGAATGGTTCTACCATCAAGCTAGCTCCCGCACCATAACCAACTGGGCTACTATGAGATGCATTCTGAAAAGATTCAAACCAGCTAAAGATTCCAATACCTTGATAACTCAACTCACTCAGAAGAAGGAGCCACATGAGCACATGCGGATTTTATTGCAAAATTCCAAAGATTACTTTACAAAATTCCTTCTTCTTCTCTGAATGATGAGAATCAAAAGGTATTCTTCATCAATGCTTTACTTCCTGAAGTAAGCTATCAACTACAAAGAGCACGTCCTGCTGACTTGTTAGCAACCCAAAACATGGCGGTTGAAATTGAAGATGACCTCATCATGGCTGGAAAGATAAAAAGCAACACTTCTAGAGCTGAAAGTTCATCCTCTGCTACTACTTCCAATTCACTATTGCAAAAGTTAGCAAATGAGATGTCACAGATGAAGAAACAAATGGCTCAAATGGCTCAAGGCAAACAACACTTTCCCCTACTCTGGAATTTCAACAACAACAACAAAACCGCATGCTGGTTCCCAAAGATTAGCAATTGAAGTTGCTCCCAAAAACAACGTGGAGATGAATGAAGAAGACCAGGAAGCTGACACTGATCAACTCGAGAATGATGATTTTGTAGGTCCTGCTGTGACGACTCCAACATTAATTACCTAAACTACAAATCTGAACATGACGATGAGAAGCTTCATGAAGATGATCATGGTCATACATATGCAGTATTTACAAGATCACAAACTCACCAAGCTGAGGCATTAGCTGATGAACAAAGAAGGGGCAGCCCTTTACCTTCTTCTTTAGCTCCTAGAGATAAGAATGTGAGTTCTTCATCTCAACCACAAAAGTAGCTCAAGTATCTGAATCTATACCTTCTTTTGACATTATTGATCATGTCAAGAAAACTAGAGTTCAAATGTCAGAAGTTGAATACTTGAGAGCCTTTCCTGAGCAGTTAAATAGGCTAGTCAAATATGTACAATCACCAGGACAATCCAATACATCAAAGGCCTTTTTCCTAAGCCCAAAGATACTCCTCCCCAAAACAACACTTGCAGTTGTTAAATCCTCACCATCTTCTGAAAGAGTGGAACCATTCTATGTTTCCTTATTGCTTAATGGTTTCAAGTTAAGCAACTACATTTTAGATTCAGGTGCTTCTGATAATGTCATGCCAGCTAAAGTTGCAGATGCTCTTGGGCTTACCTTGAAAAGACCATAAAAGGTGTTATTCCATGGAGAGACAAGTCCCTTTAATCGAAAATCAAAGATGCACAAGTTGTTTTGGCAATTTTCCTAACAAAATTAAAGATGACAATCTTAGTTAGCAGATATTCCTGTCTCCTACGGGATGTTGCTTGAGCAAAAAAACTTCTACAAAGAGCTGGGAGGAGAAGTAAAGATGGATTGGTCATGTGCTCATATTCCTATCAAAGGAATAAATCAGAAGCTAGAGCCGGAAAAGAAGTCCAAGTACACAGGTTACAAAATCTGAGATCCTAGATCTCATTCTTTTTCAGAATCTTGACCACACGTGGGGTCTATTTCTTGAAATGGATAAAGAATGTACCAGAGCCAAAACTTCAACCAGAGCCAAAAGAAGAAGAAAAAAAGTTTGGACTCTAGAGTTTAAAGGCACTTGTTGTTCTTTTGGATCAGAGCCAACATTCTACTAATATCTCCAGATCATGAGATATTCCCATACTCCCACAAGTTGATGTTCGAGAACACCAATCAATATACGGGAGTATGAAGCATTGTTGCTAGGAATGGAGCAAGCTAAAAGAAAGGAGTAAAACTCCTCAAAGCCCAAGGAGATGTTGAACTTCTAGTAAAGCAAGTTCGAGGGAAAATCAAGTCAAAAGAGATAAGATGAAGCATTACAGAGATAAAGTGCTTTCTTACCACACTCGATTTTGCAGCCTTCTCTATCGACTTCATTCCAATAAATCAAATTCCAAGGCAGACTCTTTGCAATCACAACTACACTATTGAATCCAGATAGACCACCGTCCATATTCGACAAAGGAAACTATAAAGTGGAGATGGTCTACCACCCTAAAGTCCCTGATAATGTTGAACAATGGCAAACTTTCAATGATGACAAACAAACATCTCGCATGTCTGAACAAGACAACTTTGACAAGTTGTGTGTTGAAGGGAGTAAATCACCACCACGACAAACAATCACAAAAAAAACTGATCCAGGTTATGATGACAATAGTGGAATAATCCAACCAAAAGGTAACAAAATCCCCAAGGGTTTAGTTTCCTTAGTGGAGACTTTCAACAAGCATGATCAATACTTGAAGAAGAACAAAGAATATGGTGATAGTTCTTCCTCGAAATGCAACAATAAATCTAGGAACGGAGGAAGTTGATGAAGACTTATCCACCACAGAGAGAAGAAAGGATGAGCCACCACAGATGAAGTTGATAAGGACTTGCCCAAGGTATTTGACAAGAAGGCCAGAGAAAGGAAGTTCGAGATCGAGACTCGGGTACTCTGTGGGGGACAAGAGACATGAACCGAAGGGCATGCATGACAAAAATTTTGATTCACTCTAGAAAGGGCCCTTCATGATCAAGAGAGCTTCCAGAATGGATACTTTCTTCCTTTCCTACCAGATGGAATTGAGTTACCACTTCCTTTCAACGGGCAACATCTGAAGCTATTCAAAACTTAAAAAGATACAGGGTAAAACTTGTTTGTATATAAATAAAAAAAATTGTTTTATTTTCTTTTCTTTTTTTTTGTTTTGTTTTTTTTTTTTTGGCCTAACCCCAAACCAATGGACAAGATACGAAACCAGAGATGTTGGGATCTCATCTTTACTCCTTTCATTTTGACAAGAGGCAAAGATGTCCACAGATGGAGCCAACTGGTGTCCCAGATTTTACCCTGAAATCTGAGACTACCCCATGTTTTTAAAAAAATTTTTTTTTAAAATAACGGGTCTTTTTGTGTTTTTATTGCCAGAAGATGTCTGTATTATGTTAAGATATTCCCAATGAATCATATGAGCCAATTTCAACAAATACCCAGATGCCAAACTCATTTTATCCCTCCACCAAGTTTTGTCTGCGGGAAATTTTTATTTAATTATTTATTAAATAAATAATGCCCCGTTTGAAGTAAATTGTGCTCCAGTTGAATCTTGTTGAAGTTTTGCATGCCAATATTCACACATCTCAATAGGGTTTTCACCAGAATGAATTCAAGCTTTTTTGTGACTTCTGGCAACGTTTTTTTTTTTATTTATTTCTTTTGCATTTTTCTCTGGTTTTCCCGTGGTCTTTCTATTTAATTCCCCTAGGTCCATTCTTTGTCCTGTATAGTCTGTTTAATTGCCTCTGAACATCTGAGATCATTTACGGCCATGCAACACTGAAGGAATCAACCTCAAAAGCAAAAACTTCTTGACCAAAAAGATGAAGTCAAGCACAAAAAGCCTCTCTCTAGTCAGCAAGTCACACTTTTTTGGAATAAATAGATCTAAGTGCAATGGGAATTTTTTTTGGAAGTAAAGTGCAAGGGGAAAAATTTTACTCCGCTTCCCCGGTACTTTTTCCCATGAAGTCAAAGTCACTTAAGCTGCAATGGGAATTTTTAGGCTACCTTCTTAATTTTTAGGGTACTTTTTCCCATGAAGTCAAAGTCACTTAAGTCAAATAATGGGAATATTAGAGGTGGCAGGCAAGGTGGAATTTCTTACTTGCCTTTCCCACCAAAGGGTAAAAATTCCCATTATAAAAGAAAATCACTTAAAGCACCAAGGGGAATTTTGGCAAATTTCTTTTTCTTACCTTGCAGGGTAAAAATTCTCATTATGAAAGTCAAATCACTTAAGTGGAAGAGGGGATTTTTGGAGCTGCAATGCAGGGTGGAAAAATTCCCATCAAAGTTGACTTCCTATTTTTGGAAATTACCCTTGCTAAAAAATGCGACCCACCTTGGGTGAATAACAATGCATTTAATAATATTTATTAATGGTTTATTCACCCAATTTTGGCGCCATAAATAGAAGGAAAGTCAATGCAAGTGGAAGAGCTAAGGAGAAGTCAAGGATGCATGCTAAAAATAAATAAAATAAATTTATTTAAAAGCAACCAACAACATGCATAATTGGGCGCCCAATTTGGGTGAATAAACATGATTGTTTATTAATTAAATTGCCAGAAATAGGAAGGGCAATTATTAAAAATAGTATGTTGAGGGTTATATAAGCATGGGATGCCATAATAAAGAAGCAATTAATTCTTTTTTGCTAAGGATTGCAGCCCAGACAAGTTTTGGCGCCAAAAAGGAGGATTTTTGCATTAAAAAAAGTTTTTTTCCACTTGCCGAAAGCTTCAAGGTTTGGCGCCTAGGGTTGGAATGGCTTGATTTTTGCTATGATAATTATCTACATGTTGGTATAAGTGCTCTGTGAATTAAATAATATTTTTGCTTGCTTTGCATGCAAGCAAAACCTCAAATTTTAGGGCAACAAGGGCTTTATATGCAGATTTTGGTGATAAAAATCAAGTATTCATGCCCTGGACTCCATCTTTGTCTGAATTAATTGCAAGGTATTCATCACAGGTGCTCATATAAGTAAAAAGGAGTTCAAATCAATGTCAGGTACATTGAATATATCTTCCAATCAAGAAATTGCCAGATCTGCACAAATTGATCCAATTGCAAGGGATTCCGGCATAATTAAAAGAAAAAGAGCTCAAACAAAGATTGTTCCAACCATGATGAAGCATGATGAAAGAAAAGATCAAAAAATCATGCATAGCTTCCAGATTTGTTGAAGTCAATGATATAAACATAGGCCCTGAACCTATCACCGATTTAATTGATAGATCCAGATCTCATAATTGCAAAGGCTTCCGGCAAAAAAAAATTCATCCTCTTGTTTCTAACGCAGCCCATGTGGAAGTCAATGCATGGAAAATTCCTTCCAAGATCTTGTGCATGTGCTCCCAATCTTCCAGTTGAAGCCTTCATTGAATTTACTTGTATTTTCATTCACCTAGAGTGCTTTCCAGAATTTAAAATTGCTCATATGCAATTAAAAATAAAAATGATGAGTTTTGTCTAAATTATTTACGACAAACATTACATTGGTGCATGTACTGAAGAAGAATTACAAAAAAGCTTCAAGGATAAGAGGGAAGACAAGTCAAAGGCAATACCCACAAGAAAATCACAATCATGCATAGCTTCCAGATCCAGTTTGGTGAGAATCAAAGGCAAAAGAGTCAACCGCATGCAGAATATGGAAAAGAACAAGACTAGAAGTGTTGCAGAACTTTCTTCTATTTCTTTTTTCTTTCTTCTTCTCTTTTTTATTTTCTCCGACAAAGTAATTGAGCAATCAATTAAATTATAAAACTTAAGTGATTGGTTTAAAAGTCATTACTTGAAGAAGTCAATTACTTGGAAATAGGTGGTAGACATGCAAAATAGAAGGTTCTATTTTTCAGTTATAAATCATGCATGTCATGCAAAGAGGAATTCCAGGAGGAAGATTGTCAGTTGTTTCCCTTTTCATAGCTTCCACATGTGGGAATTCATTTAAAGCTTCCTATTTGTAATTTCCCTTTATACACTATAAATAGAGTCAAAATTTGTAATCAACATTCTCCCCCAATCTTGGAGGCCTATCAAACTCAACTAACCCAATTGGTTACCATGGATATGATAGATAATCCATATCAACTAGTTTTGTGGTCCACTTAGGCCTATAAAAATCTTGCCCCTCCATTCGAATACCCATACGCTTTCAATTAGAATTGTAAAGAGAAGGGGAGTTATGAGAAAGTTATGAAGGAATTTCAAGGCATTATTTGTAGAAATATTTGAAGAGGTATTATTATTTTAATAGGAAAATGGAGAAAAGTCATATTATTATAGGCACAATGCTATTAAAATACCTATATTGTTAAAGAAATTTACGATTCTATTGAAAATACATATTATTATATAGGAAATTGTAAACTCTAGAGTTATTATTTTTAATTCATCGATTATTTGTAAAGGCCAATTTGGATCCTTATTATCGTGTGGGAGCCCAAAGATGCCAATTGCAAAGGCCAATGGATGTTATAAATGCATTGGAGAGGCATACTCATACATCAAGCTCGCTTCTTTGATGTTGGGCATGACACCAAGTTAGTTCTTTGGCGGGAGGCCATGGAGATGGATCAAAATTATTGTTGAGCTCATTAATGACACTAGATCAACTTAGCTCTGTGTAGAGGTTATATTGTTGTACAACAAAGTGTAAGAGGATCATCATCAACACTAGACACTGGATCATTCTTAGCTCTGTGTAGAGGTTATAGGGTCATCTGATAGACTGGATGATGAACGTCTTCATCTATAGACACACTGTAAATACCTCTTCATAGAGGTTATTTTTTCGTGAAATAGAGTGGAGGTCATTAGGAAGTGTCAAGACAGAGAGTTGTGATGGAGCACTGAGATTTCCAAGACCAATGGGTTTAGAGGATCAATTAGCACCGTGTTTGGTTGAACATTCATTGCAGATCCTAAGTTTATTTATACTATATGATCAAATTTTTATAATGAATTAGTTCATCTATTTTGTGAACCTTGAGATGTAGGCATTCTACCAAACCTCGTCATCAACTCATTTTTAGTGTTGGTTCTTATTCTTGCATTGCATTATTTAAATATGATTTATTTCGGGGTTAATTTGGTGTTGATCAGAGAACACTTGACAAAAGCACACAAGAAGTCCATGCGGGAAAGCAAGTCATATTCAAAGGCATGAACGGATAGGGAGAACATGCGCGTGGAGCCGAAGTTCACTTTTTAGGACTTAGTCATTTTCACTCACAAGGGTCTATTTTTAGAGATGGCATGCAGAGCACACAAATGAGGTAGATACGTGTGTGCCACACATTGGCTATTTTTGGAGGATCAGATATAAAGCACTTTGCATGGACATAGGCCGGAAATAGATCTACTACTGTTAGTTAACTACTAGTAGTCTATTGTTAGCACACTTGCATGTGTGGCTAGTTTTGTAACGACGCATGGCTAATAATAGCATGTGACCTATTTTGGGAATAGATAAGAAGTGAAGGAAAGTCCCCACCCTTATAAGTATGTAGTAAACTATGTAATAGATCGACATATACAAAGATATGCATACATAGTGAGATTATGCTGCTAAATATGTTACACGCATACTAATATTATTGTAATGAAGCTTGTAATACTTATTGCATTGAATATAATGGAGGATATTGGCTAAATCTAAGTGTTAGTTCTGTGTGTATCTAAATCTAGTATGTTTTTGATCTCATCATGATTAATATTTAGTTTTGTTCTCCCTTAGAGATAGATCTAGTATGCTCTATAGAATGATGTGTTAGTAATGGAACTATATGTGTTAAGTCTTCATCATGCTAACATCCTACAATAACAACCCTAAAGAGGGACCTGGTACCTTTGCATGCTTCGGGTGAGCACTCGCCTTGGCTAAGTTATGTGCCAGCATCTAGGGTCGTATTGATTTTATATCACTTTTGAATTCTAGGTTGCATCATTAGTACCATTCTTTGGGACCTCTTTTTCAATTTTTTTCGGATAGTTCGTGATGAAGACATACCGATTAACTCTAGCAAGTGTTAAGGAGTGGATACATGATCTGGAGGAAGAATACACACACTGGTTCAACACTGGATTTGAGTTTAACACACACATGTGGGTGGAAAAGAATCTGAATGACAGTTTATATGAGATCTTTTTCACTATCTTTCTAGTAGAATTGTATGAGTGGCTGATTGCTTATGCATCTAAGTGGAATTGGAGGTATCGCGTAATTTTCTAGACGCAGGAAGAATTCCATGCCCTTTATGATGCTGATCTGATTTGGAATTAAGCTATGGATATGTGGTTCCATGGTGTCTTCAACAGTTATATTTTGGAATACTCAATTTCCACTTATTCGTGCCCGTAGTAGATGAATTCTAGTTTTTACGATATCCAAGGGGAGCTTACCTACAAGGCATTCCACTGGCGATCAAGATCCTGATGGTAACTTTGAATCTGGAGAGTAAACCAATGGATAACTAAACCTCACCATGTGTGGGGGCAGGAGCAGGTTTGGTGAAGGATGGCAGACCTAGCGGTAGAAAGGAAGAGAGAGGAAAGATGACTTAAGTATAATGAGGTGTGCAAGAGGGAGATAGAGAAGCATTGTAACATTGCAAAGAGTATGGCATTGAGGAGATAGACGGTTCATGAAGGATTTGAAGCTCACGTAGAAGACATGGAGCCAGAGCATTAGGAACTCCCCCATCTTGGAAAGCATGACATGGATCCTTCCTTAGCCTCACTCGTAAATGCACTAACAAAGACTACCCGGGATGCAGGTGCATATCTCGAATCCACTTGGTAACCTTGCCCTTGTGTTTGGTTTTTCCGAATCCAAGATAACAAGCGAGTCAACAAGATATTTCAAGTAGTGGGAGAGTAGGAGCGAGTCTAATAAAATAACAATGATGGCAACACAAATGACTTCATTGTTATACGGAGTACAATTTTGGATGTATCATCAACATAGAATACAAGTGTGCCGATTTTGGATTAAAATATGGGAGCAGAATTCTTCATAGAATGTCGGGTATAATTTAGTTCCATTGTTGGCACAAATGGGATTACATCTTTTGGTTCGACCCAGCCTACAAGTTCGAGGATCATGAGGCATAAGTAGCTCTGGTTTAGGTGAATCTAGAGGTTTTGGAGGTAGGGGAAACCCAAGAGGTTCTCAATCGGGTGGGCAATGTCCGCACCAACCCCATAATATTTACATGGAAATGTCTCTTCATCTTCTAGAGTATAGGGGCATAGAAGATGCTATTGAACATGTGCATATGTGTGAAATATTGTGGCACACAAAAGGAATCAAAGCTTCGGGGTGTAGGGCAAGCTAATTTGCTACTATGTTACAAGGGCATGCACACAACTGGTACAAAAAGTTTGACCCTGATCAGACTTGCATAGATTATACAGCTTTAAAGGATGCATTCCTTAAAGAGTTTCATATCCCTAAGTTTGAGTAGAAGAGTATAAGTGCACTCAAGGATATTAAGCAAGGCACTATTGAAAGTGTTAGAGAGTATGATGCATGGTTTAAAACGTTGTTATCACAGATTTATTATGGCATACATGTAAGCTAGCATGCAAAATGGTTCGTTGGAGGATTGATTACCCTATTTAGAAGGGTGCTATCACATAAGACATATGCTGATTAGAGCGAGGCATTGGAGGTATCCCTACATGCTGAGGTAGTTGGGAGTATTGACACTTGGCGTTATCCCATTCTTAGAGGCACAAATTGCAGCTATGGAAAAGTAGTTAGAGAAATGATTGGTGAATTCAAACCATGAAATGTGCTCAGGATTTGGTGTATAAATTGTGAAGTGGAGGGACACACCAAGGATAGTTTTCCTTGCAGTTCCATACATTCATTACTATTAGACTATGAGATCATCATTTAAATCATGATGCTAGCCACCGTCCTTTTCTACAACTTGTTATAAGTAAGAATGTTTCAAGCTACTTGTAAAATATACAGTCCATGAATCATGACACGAAGACTACCAACCGATTGGATAGATCCATGATGCTATAAATATTGGTGTATGATAGACAAGAGTTTCAAATAAAGGAAAGAATGAGCATTAGGACCGGGATCACAATCAGGTGCGCTATGATTGGAATGAAGGGAATTTTGAAGGAGGTTGTGGTAGAGGTCGAGGATACCATGGTGGATTCAGAGGACAAGGCTATGGTGGAGGAAGAGGCAATTTTCCTTACAGAACATGTTATACATGTGGATCTCCTGGTCACTATAGGCGTGAATGTCCTCATAATATTACATGTTCTTTCTACGAAAGAACCATAGCTATGAGGAGTGCCCAAAATTATATGAGCATATGAGTAAGCAACATAAAAAAGAAAACAAAGGGTAAGGGATGGTTAGGATACAACGCATTTTGAAAATCAATGGATGTCTAAGATGGAAGCATAATCCGAGGCACCACAAGTGAATATCACGACCCGTCTTGAGGCGGTACACACCAAAGAAGCATTGCAATAGAAACCTACCATCACCAAAGAAGAAGTTCTTCATGCACGATACCTAGATATGACCTATGAGAAGGAGGTTTATTAGGAAACCATGGAATTTCTAAGGAATCTTCAGCGTGAGATACATCACTTAAAAGAGAAAAAGAAAGCATCAGAGATGGTCCAAACTGATATAGATGACTTAAGAGAAGTGTGTAAAGTGTTATGCTAGGAAAACATCATTCCACTGTTAGGGAGTTGGTTAAAAGGAAACACTTTACGTGTAAGTATTGAGACTAAATGATAGATCCCGCTTGCGAATCTCCCCCTCATAGCTTGGATTATGACAAGGAAATCACTCTAAATGTTGTTGTGGATGGGTGGCTATTGAGTAATAAATTGATTGATACAGGCACGGAAGTCAATGTTCTTACCTTGGATTCATGGGTACAAATGGGAATACCCCATTGCAGCCATCCTCTAATGTATTATTCATGGCTAATTGAATAAGGCAAGTCCTGTCATCGAGTTTTTAAGGATGTATCCATTACTATACAAGAGCCAAGTTCACTAGAGACTTTGAAGTTTTAGCATCGGCAGAGTGAGATAGCTTCCCATATCTGTGGGGAATCCTTGGTGCTATGCAAATAATGTTGATCTTTAGTTCAACAAGGGCTACATCAGTTTTGAAAACAAAGAGTAAAGAGTTATTATCCCTTTAATAGATGGAAATTCCGTGCCATATGTTGAGCCCTTAAGTGAAGAAGATCTCAATAAGATTTATGTACGTGTCATCTAAGATCTAGAGATGATTAAACCAATCAAATAAGGACTAATTCAAAGGGTGGGAGGATGCACATGGTCTATTAACGATACTACAAGTTTTTTTGGGATAATTGGGCTCATAACACTTTTGAGTTGGTAGGGCACGAAGTAAAGAGCATATTCCTCGAGGAAAAAAGCATGTGTTATGTCAAGAGGATAGGTAACAACTTGGTACTTTGTTTCACAGAGAAGGGGATCTCATGGTATTCCTATGCGCCATGGAAGAAAAGTGGATAAAACAACTGGAAAGAAGAAATATGTTAGCATATACACTACATGGGACAACAAAATGCTAGTGGGTGGTCCACGGTATAATCTTTTCGAGATGGAATGAAATTGGTATTGCTCTTACTACCAGTGTTCTTTAGGAGAAATGCACCTAATCAAATAAGTACTCATGGAAGTAATTATCCTATTCAACACCATGTTTAGAAGTGTGAGAGACTCGGACAAAAGGGCAGGAAGCTTTACCACTTTTGCTATGGGTGCACTAGTTTTATTCCACTCTATAAGGCTACACACATGCTTGGTATGTATATGCATAACTCCATCGAGAAATTGGAAATTTATAGAATTTAATTGTAGGAATGGCCAGACATTTGACTTCTTCTCTAAAAAGCCTTTGGTGGAAGAAGAATTAAAAGTTATCAAGTGATTAAATATCGTGGATATTGCTAATGCTGAAAAAAATCCTTTAGGAGTTATTAGATAAAGAAGACTCAAGAGCACGTCTTGATGAAGAAACAGAGGTCGATGCAACATTACTTCAATGTGCTTACCTTGAGAAAGAGTTAAAGGAAAATTGGTCTACTTATTGGATGGTGAAGAAGTACATAATTTGGATGTAAACCATTCAACAAGGAGGCGTGAGGTACTTGGACAAAGTGAGGATAAGACCACGTGCACCTATCATGAACCGATGAAGACAAAGTGGGTGAATATTAGAATAGATACTGAGCCTAAGGAAGCCATAATTGGAGACTATTGTCCGCTCAAGTGGCAAAAATCATAGAGTTACTAAGGGATTACAGACTTGTTTCTAGGGGGTACCATGAACTTAAAGGCATGCATGAATCATTAGGGGAGATGAAGATAAAGTTTAAAGAGGGTACAGCCCAGCTTAGAAATAGACCTTAAAGAATGAACCTCAATTTGCATGAAAAGGTCAAAGAAGAGAATAATAAAATGTTAAATTCTCGGTATTATGAAGCCCCTGATGATTCGAATGGGTTAGTCCAATGGTGATCGATGATCAAGAAGGATAGATGGATTAATATATGCGTGAACTATAGGGAGCGAGAATCTTGCATGTGTAATCGATCCATTTCCTACACCATTCACTAAGGAGATACTAGAAGGGGTTGCAGGTGTGAAATGTATTCATTTATAGATGGGTTCTCTAGGTATCATCGGGTTTGGATTTCCCGGGAGGATCGAGAAAATATTACGTTTACTATTGAATAAAATGTTAAAGTCCGGTATTATGAAGCCCCTTGATGATTCGTAATGGGTTAGTCCAATGGTGATCAATATCAAGAAGGATGGATGGATTAGAATATGCGTGAAATACAGGGAGCTGAATGTTACATGTGTAACTGATCCATTTCCTACACCATTCACTGAGGAAATACTAGAAGGGGTTGCAGGGTGTGAAATATATTCATTTATAGATGGGTTCTCTGGGTATCATCAGTTTGGATTTCCTAGGAGGATCAAGAAAAGACTACGTTTACTACTGAATGGGGTAGCTTCACCTATACTTTGTAATGCCTTTCAGTCTGAAAAATGTGCCTACTATATTTTCACGCATAGTTGTCCAAGCGTTCAAGGAATTTATTCACAACTTCTTATAGGTATATTTAGACAATTGACGGTGTATGGATTAGTTAAGGATCACTGTGACAATCTACACTTAATGTTTGAATGGTGTAGACATTTGAGTATCTCTTTAAACATCAAGAAGTGCATATTTGTTACACCATTTGGGATACTTTTAGGACACATAATCTATAAGGAGGGTTTTTGGTTGATCCAACAAAGGTTGCGTATCAAGATAGGCCTAAGGGAGCCTACTAGTCAAAGTGAGGTGCATGTATTTTTGGGTCATATAGGATATTACGAGAAAGTTTATCGAAGGCTATGCTATAGTTTCCACACCATTAGAAGAGTTATTGAAAGGGAAAGGTATGTTTTGCTGGGGATAACAATAGCGGTGCGCATTCGAGGCATTGAAGGAGAAACTTACTACTGTGCATATTCTACATTTTCCTTTAATAGGGACAAACCATTTCATGTACATGTTGACGCCTTTGGCATGGCCATTAGCATGATGTTGGCTCAACTCGGAGAAGGTATTGTAGATCATCCTATATGTTTTACTAGTAGAAAGTTGACTCATGCGTAACAAAATTACATAACTACAAAGCACGAAGCTTTTTCAATGATCTACATGACCTGTATAAATTATTCTAGTAACTACTAGCTACACCGTTAGTGTTTTATAAAGATCACATGGCATTGAAGTATTTGGTAAATAAACCTATTTTACAAGGGCGCATATGTCGATGGGTGCTCTTATTTCAAGAATTTGATTTCAGAGTTGTGGTAAAACCAGAAAAAGTAATTCTGACCGGACCATCCATCAAGAATACAATTAGGAGAAGAAGCACAGAAATTGAGGATATCATGCCGTATACAAATTTATACATGTTATAATGCACGCCATCGTAACTAGAGGAAATTGTTGTCTTTCTATGAATAGGGATGGGACCAGAAGGAATGATATATTTGGAGAAGAAACAATTTGCTATACGTGCCGCACCTTATATGTTAATCAATGGTGACTTGTAAAATTGGTTTGAGATGAAGTATTGCACCTTTGTTGTGTAGTGGAACATGAGCATGTGGGTATTATGGAAGAAGCTCATGATGGAATTACAGGTGGCCACTATGTCAGTAATGCCATAATGCACAAGATTCTACTCGCTGGATTATGGTGGGAGACACTCTATAAAGATTGTAAGGAATTTTTTAAGGCATGTGATCATTATCAACATCTTGGAAAACCAGTCAATGAGAAGAAATTTATCTTATACCTATTACTAGCACATAGACATTTGAGAAATGGTCTATAGATTTTGTGGGTCCTATTTCACCAGTGTGCATAGAAACTAGATCGCGCTACATTATAACTTGTATAGACTATTTGACAAGGTAGGCGTAAGCAATACCTCTACAAAGGAATATATAAAGGCTACAATGCTGACCCTGATTTCTATGGGAAAATATTATTACAAGGTATGGATGTCCTTTGAGTTTGACTAGTGATAGGGGCACACATTTTCTTAATGAGACAATCATAATTTTATTGGATGAGTTCATGATTGCACACCATAAGACTACACCTTACCATCCTCAGGAAAATGGAACTGCTTGAGGCTTTCAACAAGATTTTGAGCCAGACATTGAAAAAAATTTGTGATGTTGGAAGAAAGGATTGGGATGACAAAGTGTCTACTGTTATTTGGGCATATAAAACAACTTATAAGAGATTGAACAAGGCCACACCATTTCAGTTAGTGTTTGGCGCAGAAGCCATTCTTCCTATAGAATTTATGTTACCTTCTTTGCATATTACACATGTTGGAGGTCTAGCTAATGAGAAAGCTTTAGAAGAATGGATTGAAAAGATAATTAAGCTAGATGAGCAATGAGCCATAGCACGTTGGAGTTAGAAGCAAGAAAAGGCCGCATGACGAGAAGCATGGCATGACAACATAAGGGATAAAATTTTTGAGATTGGATAAATGGTACTTTTCTATGAATCTAAGTTCTTGTGCCATCCAAGAAAACTTAAGGTACATTGGTTGGGGCCGTATGTTATCACTTACATCCTTGAAATAGGTGCTTGCTAGTTAGAAGCACTTGATGGAACATGGCTACCCGGTTACTTCAATGGGAGTAGGCTGAAGCCCTACTATAAATAAGTCTTCTTGGTGTTTGTAATAAGGCAATATTTCCATTTAGATTAGGTTTGTAATTTTGTATTTCCTTCATTGTTTTTATGCTTTGTCAATTTAGTTTGTGTGTTGTTAAATAAGCGTGCTTGCGTGCATGAATATAATTACTATATGAAGCATGTTTATGCATTGAGGACTTGCACATACTTTTACTATGGGGTAGTTGTCGATATCTAAGTAAAAGATTGTGGGAATTGAAAAAATGAAAGGAATAAGATGCTACGTGTTTTTAAAGTCAAAGTATTGCTTCTAAAAAGTGACCAAAGATGGAGATGAATGAAGGGATAGTATAACGTGAGGTAAGCAGATGCCATAACAACTACTAGTGGAAGGTGTAGTGATAAGGTACTCGGGTGCAAGGAAGTGCTAAAGAGAAGTCTGTGACTAGAGGGTAGGAAGGCACGCTAGAAGGTTATAGCTGGGGTGCAAAGATGTACCATGTATAAAGAATGGAATTGGTCAATCAATGAGAGGATATTTGGTAGGTGAAGGAGAAATAAATGCATCGACAATTTGAAAATCTATATGAGGATGGGATGTGAGTAAATTTTTACATTGCGATTAAGAGTATTTGAAAAAGAGCTAAGTGCAAAGGGCCAAGTGATCAAATTAAGGTGTGAGAGGTGTGTAGCCAAATCACGAAGAAGATATCTCAGGCACGTAAAGAGATTGCGTACTGATGGTAAAAGGTTTGAGAGAAGAAAGGCAATGGAGAGGAGAGAGGGCACATGATTTCAACTAGGGCAACTTTGAATCAAAATAGGGTTTGATTTACACATTTTTGAATTCAAGAAGTGAGGAATTATGAAGGATTGCAAGGTATAAATGGCACCCAAGAACGTGGTTGCGGTAGGAGTGAAGGGAAAGAAGAAGGTGGTCGTATAAGAAGAGGAAATGGCTCCGTAAATTAATTTTTCTGAAATGTAATATCCAGAGGGGGTCATCAAAGGCTAGAAGTGGGATTCTCACATAAAGATAAGCAAAGTGAGTGAGTATAACCACCGTACCATAGAGAATAAGACGGATATTGATGCCTTGTTGAACATAAAGACAAATAAATGTACGTCAAAAGATATGCCGTGTACGATGATTCCAAGTAGAAGCTTTTGAAGAAGATTGGAATTTACCATCTATATTAGCTCCGTTACTTCGGGAAATATGATCCTTGTACCGTGGCTCATGAGAAAAGTCCACGAAGATGTTTTACACTTTCGGCGGGACGTAGAGCCGAATCTCAACCATGCTAATCTCCACGGTAATAAGATTGAAGGGAACAAAAGAAGATTTGAAGGATGATTTAACAAACAAAACCAAAATCTTGGAGACCGAAAGGAATTGGGGTACATAAAGGGTCTGTGTGGTATGGACATAGATAAATTGAAGAATTATCCAGTTTGTGCAATAAGCCACACATCTTGTTAGGAAGCTAAATGACCAGGAAAGGTGGTCACAAGTGAACACCATGTGGTTGTCGTTGCTAAAAATATGTCCAAAGGGTAGTATACAATATTTCACATTACATTGTAGAAACTATTGTTGACGAAGTGCACACGAGAGGAAAGATTAGCTTTGGAGCTGTTCTATTGTCACTGGTGTTCATGGAGATCAGTACCTGATGGACCAAAAGAGAAGATATGGGAGTATCCCATGGAGTACTAGTCACCTACGAATGCTTCAAAAATTACTTGTGTGAAGGATCTATGACAAAATAGGTCAAGAAAAGGGCTGAGAAATGGTATGATAGGCTCCACACAACATTTGATGAAGAATGGTGCACCCCTAAGGACTTGCATTCGGTGGTTGGAAAGGTAGTTCAGTTCCACCGTATACCAACACTTTTACATAACGCGGTTCGCCATGAGGGATGGATCATGGAGCCCTTAGCTTAAGTTACAATATTCCTTCATAAGCAAGGTACTTTCGGTGTCGGTACACATGTTCAAATACATGTGGCACCTAACGTTTAATGCAAACAAGGTATATTGTGACTACCACACGCTAAGGAAGAAATATGTTTATCTAAGATGGGGTGCATATATTGAAATACTCATTTTAGAAGTATTGAGCATTAAACCAAGAAGTTTGGCTATGTGAAATATTGGAGCAACACTGGTGTACCTCTAATTGAAGCCCGAGTTGGAGAATAACAAGTATGTGGAAGATAAGTTCACACTTCAAGCACTACTAAAGGGTAAGCATACCATGGAGAACATTCTAGTGCCTAATCCCATAGAGAAAATTCAAGTAGAGGATGAGGAGGATGACCGCAAAGATAGTGGGGGTTTAGATCATAGAGGTAGAAGACATCATACGAATAAGGATGAAGTGAGCTTGTAACTACACCACCTCAGCCACAAGAGGGGAATGATGAATACCCGGATGCACCCAAGGAGAGCATCGATTTAAGAGAGTATTTAAGAGAACAAGGACCCAAGATGCTACTCCATAGCAAAGGTGTAAATCACCTTAAATCTCTCCACGTAAGGAGACAACCACGAAAAGGATAAGGAAACTAAAATTGAATGAGGTGGAAGAGTTAGAGGAGAGCGCACCTAATCCTCCTACACCTCCAAAGAATGTAGAACAACAAGGTGAAAAAATGAAGGAAGGAGAAGAGGAGGAAAAGAGAACAAATGAGACAACTACCAATACTTGCTCAGACATGGAAACACAAGTTCCTAAGCAGCCTAGGTCAAGAAGAACAAGTGAGGAACACTGATTTGTGTACACTAATCCCTCATGTCAATGAAAATGTAGGGGAATATGGATATGAATGAGAACAAGGCCTCCTATCCTTCTCACTCCCATGTATCCATGGCAAAACAGAGAGCCTCAAGATCCCACTCACTTTGAGGAGTGGTATAGAAAGATATAAAAAGGATTAGGATATAATACTTCTAAACTAAAACACTAGGATATTTAGTTTTAGCCATTTGACCTGAGTAGCTAATTGGAATGCAGAATTCATAACCCAAGTTTTGAAGAGTAAATTTTATAAGAGGACTTACAAAAAGTAAGTGTGGGGAGATGCTTAAGACCAAAATATGCCTCATCAATGTGTAATAAATGATATTATTTTACTCTCTTTTTTATCAAGTTTGACCGCATTTTGTGACTTTTGTTTGATCTAGTATAAGTTAGGTGTAGACACCTAAAATTGGTTACCCAATTTAGTGTCCCCTGGGTTCATTTATCCTCTTAGGTAGCCTAGGGGCACCCTTATATCACCACTTCTCCCTTAGGGTATTATTTAAATATTTGATTTAAACATCTAGCCTAAGTTTATTATACCCCATGGTGTTTTACCCATGGATAATTAAATATTAACTATTTAATTACACTTTTACATGTATCTTAACCGCTTATCTACCCCATATCAATTCGTAACCTCCCATATCAATTGTATCCATCTATCCCCTATTTCTCCTCCTCCTAAACTCACGGCAGGGATATTTCCAATATTTGAGTCGGAAGGATCAATTTCATCTTTCCAAAATGTCCTTTTGGCCATTTCGGAGTCTCTGTTCCGATCGGCGCCGACCGGTACTTTTCGGTCGATGCTGATTTTTCGTAACAGCGCCGATTATACCTCGGTCGGCACCGATTACAAATACAAGGCCAAAATTTAGTTCTAGTTAGACAGAAAGAATGACGAAAAGTTTTTAGCATTAAGCCCACGCATCATCTATAAAGAGAAAGTGAATTACATTGATCATCAACTTCGTGCGAGAGGAGTACTGCACTTTCGCTCCTAGAACATCGACATCGTGAGCCTTCATTGATCTCTTGGTGACTCTGATCCTACATCTAGCAAAGGTGGAGCTTTGTTAGTATCCCTACGGCTCCTGTAGATCCAGCAGACATTGACGATCTAGCCTTCATTGTCCATTTCTCAACCTTCCTGTAATTTTCCCCTAGTCGATGCCGACCGATCCTCGGCCGACGCCGATTAATTCTAATCAACGCCGATTCACCCAATCAATGCCGATCGGCTGCGGAGATAGGTAAAAGAACTCGTGTAACACAAATCCAAAGATTGGTTTCACTGCTTCCTATTTTCTTTGCTTTTTGTCCATTGTTTACATTCTATCTCAAATTTTAATCGAAAATCCATACATTTACTTACATTTTTTATCATGTATGCTTCTTTCTTTAATTGAAAACATGGATCGACATCCGCCGAGGGAGCTTATCGCTTCTGGACCCGCTTCTTGGGCAGTTAGATTTTATATTAAATATTTCAAGTGTATATTTCATGACTATATATTTTGCATATTTCTAAACAACAAATCTTTCCAAATGAAGGCATTGAAAATAAAAAGTTCTTGGTTTCATTATAAATTCAAATGACAATCTTACAAGCTTCTTGCAACTATAAAATAAAAGTTTCCTTAATAGAGACTAATGCTTTATCAAATACAATAAGTACAAAATGGGTCTTTACAAGAGTATAAATCTTTACAAAGCTACATTTATTTACAAAATGAAGGTAATGCCCACAAAAGATGAGTAAGTCCAAGATGACAAGAGGCTCTACTATCTCCAACTTGAGCTCCAACTCCAATACTCCTACAAGAATCCAACTCCAAGAGAAATATGGCTTGTTTACCACCCAACCAATAGGCATCATCACATGCCTTTCCATGGTTGGAAGTCATGCTAGCCTCCCCCAAGCCCATGGGAGAGAGGAACTAGCTTCCACAATGTGCACAAGTAATAATGGGGTTTAAACACACAACAAGAGAAAACATAAGACCATTCAACCACTTAGACCTACTATACAATGAAAACCACACATGAGGAGAACAAGGTCAACCTCACAAGGGGGAAGAGAGGAAGAAGGATGCCCAAATCAAGGTGTCCAACCATAGGAGCACCAATAAATACATATATATAAAAAAACTCCTTATACCTCCTAATCATACATCCTCCTTATTCCTCCTTATACTATAGAAATCCTTCTTGGGAGGATTTTCAAACCCAAAGGGTTTCCTCACCAAGAATGGGGAAAGGTTCAAGCCATATGAACCTTTCTCCCACCTCAAACCATATGAGGGGATGAGAAGGGACCTTCATGGCTTGACCAACAACCATGAGGTTTGAGAGGGAAATCCCTCTCTCTTCCCCTACATTCTCCAAAAACCATCAATCCAAATGATGGTGGAGAGAAAACAAGAAAACCACAAGAACAAACAAACAACACACACACATACACATTTTCAACACATATTTCACACACACATTATTTCATTGATCAAGCATACATACAAGATAAGCACAACTAAGAAGAAAAAAAAATAAGAACCCTACCTCTATAATGCTTTCCAAGACTCTAAGCTTTTCCCCTTTGTCCAAGCTCCCTTCCAAGCTCCCAAAATTCTCCAAGTGCTCCAAAAAAATGAACCAAGAAGACCCATTCTTCCCACATGAGGAAGAATAAAAAGAGGAACCCAAAAGTTTCCTCACCAATGGGAAAGTGACAAGTGTCACCCCCTCTCCTCTCAAGAGTCAAAGATTCCAAAAACAAAATAAGTAAGAGTAAACTCACCTTTTATCCCTTTTCACCCAAAATACTAAAAACTAAAATAAAACAAAGTGGAGCAACTTTTAACACTTTCACACAATCCAACCATCTTACATGGATGGTGACTAAAGAGGGCTAAATGGGAGGGAAACTCCCTCCAAACCTTGGAAATAGGCCCCCTACCTATTAGGTAGGGTCCAAGGGCCCATTTTCATGTAAGGGAACCCCCAAACTCAAAAGGGGTCCCTAAAATTACCCAAAATAACCCAATTTCGGGTTTGGCATGCTTGGGCACAAGGGTAGAGGGTGTGGGGTCCACCCAAGGTTCACATGTGGTCCCCAATCCCTTCTACCAACACACACACACTTCCCAAAACCAACACTTAACTTAAGATAAGATTATTAACCCCTAAGCTAGTTTACTTAATACAAACACATCCTAAACCTAATTAATTTTACAAGACATAATTACATTACAAATTGAGGGTTCACCCATGGTGCCCAATTAAATACATCTAATCTAAGGCCTCAAACATTTAGCATGGTTAGGACTCAGCCCGTGGGCCGCTTGTGCACAATTGCGTAGCTGCCCTGAAACCCATGCTCTCCTATACCTGTCACCTGCACACTCATATGCACACATTAACCGCACTCTCCCAATATAGTAAACATCATCTATACATCACAATATCAATCAAACTTATAATGTCCGAACATAATTTACAATTGATAGTGCAATGCATCCAATTATCCACATAGTTTGCCATGAATCATCCACAATAAAATTGTAACGACATACACTTAGGTTAGCATGAAAATCACCATCATTAAATCCAAAACACTATATCATCAATCAAATTAACCACAAGAGACTAACATCTAACCGATAAGTCTATCATATAACCCTGTTAGTGTCATCACATCATACGAAATATATCAGTATATGAATCTAATCCAATTGGCGCTACGCGCCCAAAATGCCATAATGTCCAAGAGGATAAAATATCATAGTAAAATGTCCAAAGTCTATCAGAGTCTCAATCAAAACATGTCTAGAAATAAAGGAACCAACAGATAACTGGAGCTATAAAAATGTGGGCACTACATCCCCCTCTCCTAGAATTAGACTTCCTCCTGGAAGTCATTGGAAGAGATAGGGATATCTAGCCCTCAGTGGTGTAGCATCCTCCCAGGTAGCTGATGACTCGTCATATCGGTCCCACTGCACTCTAACCTGGTCCAAATCTCGACCCCGAAGGGCCAACCTCCGGTGCTCCAGTATGCGTACGGGCTCCAATCTCCACTGCCCTCCGTCCTCTACCTGTAATGCCGACCAATCCAAAACATGAGAAACATCTGGTACATATCTACGTAGTACAGAAACATGAAAAACGTCGTGGGCCCGTGCAAGGCGTGGTGGCAAAGCTAGGCGATAGGCAACTGGACCGATGACCTCAAGAATATCAAAAGGCCCCACAAAACGAGGCGATAGCTTAGAACCCTTTCCATAACGGATCGGACTCTTATGAGGACGAACCCTCAAGAAGACTTTGTCACCCACTGAGAAGTGACGATCGATCCTCTTGGTGTCCGCATACGCCTTCTGGCGTGCTCTAGCCTGCTCAAGACGCCGCCGAATCGTAACAACCTCTTGCTGCTCTAAATCCTCAAGGTAAGCTGGCCCCAAAATAATCTCGTCATCTAGTCTATCCCACTCAAAGGTGTCCTGCAAGGTCGTCCATACAAAGCCTCGATAGATAGGGAGCCATGCCAATGGAGCTATGATAATCAAGTATTGTAGGCAAACTCAACTAAATGCAAATAGTCTTCCCACTTCTTCTGCTGGTCCATCACATACATCCTCAACATGTCCTCAAGAACCTGATTAACCCTCTCTGTCTGCCCATCTGTCTCTGGATGATATGCCGAACTGAAATTAATCTGTGTACCCAAGGCCTCCTGAAAAGAAGTCCAGAAAACTGATGTGTAGATGGTGTCTCTGTCATTAATGATCGTCTTCGGAATCCCATGCAATCTGACAATATCCTCCATGAACACTTTGGCGATGGCCTGTGCATTATAGGTGACCTTGGTTGGCGAGAAATGCGCAACCTTGGTCAACTTATCCACAGTGACCATAATGGCATCATGACGATAAGAGGACATAGGAAGTCCTACTATGAAATCCATGGAGATCACATCCCATTTCCACTCGGGAATGTCATGAGGGTATAAAGTCCTGCGGGATGAGAATGCTCTGCCTTGACTCTCTGACACTCAAGACACCGTGCTACAAAATCTGCTATGTCTCGACGAAGACCTGGCCAATAATATAACTCTCTCAAATCGGCATGCATCTTCTTCACTCCTGGATGTGCTGCGTATGGGGCTCGATGAGCCTCAGTAAGGATGAAACTACGCAGATCACCTGCCTTAGGCACATAAATGCGCCTATGGAACCGAAGCAAACCATCTGACTCTAACATGCATCCTGAATATCTGCCCTCAAAAGAACCCTGAGAATCCAACATCTGCCTAGCACCCTCATAAAACCTGTCCTCTGGAAGATGCTCAAGTATCCTGCCTCTCAAATCTGACTATAGTGTCAAAGAAGCAAGCACATGCCGTCGTCTACTAAGTGCATCTGCAACAACATTTTCCTTTCCCTTGATATACTGCACCTCCATGTCATACTCACAAAGGAACTCCATCCAACGCCGTTGACGAGCGTTGAGGTTCGGCTGAGAGAAGATATGCTGTAAGCTACAATGATCTGTCCTCAAGATGAAAGGTCTACCCAAAAGGAAATGTCGCCAACGCACAAGTGCATGAACAACTGCTGCAAGCTCTAAGTCGTGAGTAGGATAGTTAAGCTCATAGTCCTTGAGCTTACGAGACTCAAAAGCAATAACCCGACGCTCCTGCATAAGAACTGCTCCCAAACCCTCTAGTGATGCATCAGTGCAAACAACAAAATCCTCTGTTGGGTCTGGAACTGCTAAGATGGGCGCCGTGGTTAACCTTTCCTTAAGCAACTGAAAGGCCTGCTCACATTTTTCTGACCAATCAAACTTCTTCCCTTTCCTCTGAAGAGAAGTAATAGGGTGAGCAATCCTAGAAAAGTCCTGCACAAACCTGCGGTAATACCCTGCTAAACCCATGAAGCTCCTCACCTCAGTGACTGATGTGGGTGCTGGCCAATCCAAGATAGCCTGAATCTTAGAGGGATCTACGGAGATACCCTCGCCTGATATGATATGACCCAAGTACTGAATCTCTGTCTGAAAGAAGCTGCATTTTTCCAAGTTCCCATACAACTTCTGCTCTCTCAAAACCTGAAGTACCTGCCTCAAATGCTCCTCGTGTTCCTCCTCGGAACGAGAATAAATCAATATGTCATCAAGGAACACTAAGACAAAGCGATCCAGAAATGTCCTGAATACTCCATTCATGAGGCTCATGAAGACAGCTGGGGCATTAGTCAAACCAAATGGAACCACTGTGAACTCATAATGCCCGTAACGTGTGCGAAATGCTGTCTTATGAATGTCTGCATCTGAAATGCGCAACTGATGATATCCTGACTTGAGATCGATTTTGGAGAACACTCTAGCTCCCCGCATCTGATCAAACAAGTCATCAATCCTAGGGAGCGGATAACGGTTCTTTATTGTGACTTTGTTGAGTCTGTCTGAAAATCTACACAAAGCCTGAGAGAACCATCCTTCTTTTCACAAATATGACTGGCGCTCCCCAAGGAGATACACTAGGGCGAATGAGACCCTTCTCTAACAACTCCTCTAACTGAATCTTGAGCTCATGAAGCTCTGAAGTCGTCATCCGATAGGGTGCCCTAGAAACTGGTGCAGATCCGTGCACTAAGTCAATGGTGAAATCCACCTCTCTACTAGGTGGTAAACCTGAAGCTCTCCCGAAACACATCTCATATACTCCTCAAAACTGCATGATCATCAAGGGGTGAATGCTCTGGAGTACTGTCCGAACGATCACTGATAGTGATAGCAAACAACTGACAACCCTTACGCATGCTCCGCTTGAGTTGCTTAGCCGAGATCATACGCAAGGAAATGGGTCTCTGCATCCCTGAAATCACAACTGCACTACCCAAATCATCCTGACACTCAATGACCTTCTCTCTACAATCCACCTTGGCTCGATGAGCCTCGAGCCAATCCATACCCAACACTACCTGATAGGATCCTAAAGGAATAACTCGGAGGTCAAGCGTAGTGGAGAAGACTCCCAAATCGAGTACACAACTCTCCACATACGAGTCCACGGTGAGTTTAGCCCCGCAGGCCAACTCAACTCGCCAACTATCTCGCCGCTGCCCACCACTAGCCCACACTGGTCCACTATAGAAGGTGATATAAAGGAATCTGAAGCACCTGAATCAAAAAGTACTGAGACAAAAATACCCCTGATAGTACTGCTGCCTCAATGACTGTGGCTCGATGCTCACTCGGCGGTTGGTTGTCAACCGCTGCATACACACGATGGGCGCGTCCCACGTCACCCACCGTCTGCTCGGATCTAGGAGCTCTCTGCATATCCGTAGTAGTGGGCTTGTGCGGACACATACGCACATAATGATCTGGAGCCCCACAAATAAAACATCCTCCTGTACCTCTCTGAGATGGGGTCCCTCCTGTGCTCTCTGCGAATCGAACTCCGCCGGTCCAACCCTAGTAGATCTCGCAGCGGCGGCGGGCCGGGAGTGATGAGTACCCGGCCTCCTGTCTCTAGACCCACCAAAACCACCTCTAGACCCACCTCGCTGAAAACTCTGAGTCTGTCTACCCCTCTGATGCTGGTGTCCCTGATGCTGTGTCTGCTGTGGTGGGTGTGGAGGAGCTCTCGATGCTGCTGGAGAAGACCAGAATCCTCCTCTAGGGGGTGGTACTGCTCCCCGTGCTCTCTGACTCTGGAATGCCTGAATCCTATCCTGAACTTGCTCTTGTTTCTTTCTCTGTGCTCCTGAGCCTTGGTCCTATTCTCCTCAGCCAAGTAGGCCTTCTCAACGGCCTTCTCGAGCGTGGGAGGAGATAACATCCTAACAGCTCCTGCTATATCTGCATTCAGCCCCGAATGAACCTGTTTACTGCAAATTTCTCATCTTGCAGGTAGTCTACATAC
>CM031243.1:849172870-849360438 GCA_018340775.1 Taxus wallichiana var. yunnanensis
TACGAAATATATCAGTATATGAATCTAATCCAATTGGCGCTACGCGCCCAAAATGCCATAATGTCCAAGAGGATAAAATATCATAGTAAAATGTCCAAAGTCTATCAGAGTCTCAATCAAAACATGTCTAGAAATAAAGGAACCATCACCCATCTTTGCTTGAATTATCAGTACATTAGTTAGGTCAATCTTCTTTTTCTATATTTCTACTTGTTTATGACGGTCATCACCGATTACAATCTAGAAAAATGGCTCAACTGGCCCCTTCTTCATCTCGAGATCACCACTAATGTGGATGTTTCGGCACCCCTCGGGTATTCCTCGGGACCGTTGTTAGTTGGTTCCCCATCTTGGTCATATAATCCTTTCTATCATCCTAAAGTGATCCCATCATGTCCAGCTTCCCCTAGTCCTTCAGAGGTATCATCTGCTTCTGATATAGAGTATGTTCCTCGCGGAGATCCTAAATTTTAGGTGCTCCTTGATCGCAATCCGGTAGCCCTTATGGACTATCTAGTGCATAAGTCTGTTCAAATATCTGATCAGGGACCACCAATCCAACAAGTTTATGATTATTCTCATGAACCATCCCAGGATTTTATAGAACAGTTAGCATACTTTTTCTCGCCTCAAACCACGGAAGAGGGTGGCGCATCTATGCCTCCTTTTTCTCTTCCACCAACCATGTCGACTGGTTCCCAAATGGTCTTGCCTATCCCTAGTGCCGTAGCTACCTCGGCTACTCTGCAACCTACTTTTGAGAGGCCCTCTTCTTTAGCTATGATGGGTGCATCCATACTCTCATAGATTGCTATTAATTCTTCTATGTCGTCCATTGCATCTCAGGGTCAGTACCTCTCTATGAATCAACCCCCTTCTACGAGTTAGTCGGTTCCTTCTTCTTGTCCTCCAGTTGGTCTTTCTTCCAATGCTCCAGTGATGACCTTTACCCATCCTTTGGTGTCGGTGCCCTTAATAACCAATCTGGCAGTCAAAAGCCTCATTCAAAATTTGTTCCCCACCATGTCCAATCAAATCAACACCCATGTTCCTCAATCCATTCCAATTCATTGACAAGTGTAGGAGCCCACCAATCACAGGCTCCGTCTTTCATTCAACCACCTTTCTCTCAACCACTAGTCATCTCACATCCTATTTATATGTAGGCTCCTTCATAACAAATACCTCACCGGTGTCACCTTCGCCTAGTTATTCATCTTATCATCCCATTAATCGGTAGATGAATCCCCATTAATGCCTCAACAAAATATACCATTCGCTTCTTTTGTAGAACATACCAACATGCCACCTCCTTAATCGACGTCGTCAAATTCTTTTCAAGAAAATCACAGGACCTAAAAGCCTCCACCAAAGGGGCTTGCCCTTCATACTCTTTTGAAGAAGTGTGTAATGAACTCGATTCATCCATCGGTGGCTTTTAAGACTTATCCTCCCAAATGGAAACTTCCTAAGTTCTCAAAATTTCATAGTTGGGAGGATCCTCAACAACACCTACGAGCATTCAAACACGCTTACTACCTTATAGTCTAGGATTATGAGTGATGCTCCGTACTTTCCTATGTCTCTAGCGAGTCTGCTTTAGACTAGTCAATAACATTCCCAACACTCCTATTTTCTTTCTTCTCTCTCAATTAGCTCGGATGTTTGTTGAAATTTTTTCAATAAATATCGCATATAAGATCTCGATTATAGATCTTTATAACGTTCATCAATTCGATGACGAGTCTATTACAGACTTTGTCGCTCGTTGGAGAGGTATAATAAATCAATTGTCTTTCTCCCTCCCTCAATCTCAACAGATCGAGTTGTTTACTCAATCTTGTGCTAATCATATTTCTTCCACTTTAAGGATCCAAACCTTTCACACATTTGAAGAAGCCTTTATGATGGCACGCAAACTTGAGTCCCATGCCGTTGAACAAGGGAAGTTAAAAATTCACTCTAAATCTAAACCAGATTTTTCTCGGTTTACAAAATCAAACCCTTCCGCTTCTAACAAAGACAAGAATCAGGGGTCCACCAACGCTATCATATTAAAAACATCACGAGCTGATAACACTTCTAATCAAACACCATGGAGAGACTTTTTATCTTCTCGAAAAGGACCCTCGTCATCTCGATATTTTACTTCATTGGGGGAATCATATGCGTCTATCTTAGAAAAAATGTTGGAAGTTCACATGATCAAACTTCCCCCTATTATAAATTTTGATGAGAGCCAAGAATGACCATTCTGGTATAGGGAAAATGACTTATGTCGTTATCATAGAACCAAAGGCCATGACATTGAACAATGTCAGACCTTCAAAAATCTTGTCCAAAAATTCATTGATAAAGGTGAGCTCATTACGATAACCCAAACACTCCTCCAAATTAGGCGCTTGATGTCTTTAAACAACCTTTTCCCAATCATTCCCGAACAATGATGCTTCGTGGTCTCAAAACCAAACACTCATACTATCAGCTTCATTTCTACTGAAGAATCTTCTTCTAAATCTGAGCCATCTACAAACACGTCGACTGAACCGGAACTTCCCCCTCCGTTAATTTCTGAGATTCCACCATCTTCAGACAATCCGTCTTTAAAATTTCCTCCATTGTTAGAGATGGATTCATCTCTCTCTGACTCTTTATCTGATCTTCCATCCATGCCAGAGACAGTGTCATCCTCATCTGTCTCATCGTCAGACATTCTTTCGATGCTTGAGGCATTTACATCCCTTCAAGTTTCCACTACGAATACATCTACTTCTGTTTCTCCCATTTTTGCCATGACTATGCCATTGGTAAACATACCTATAGTCGTACCAACTTCTCTACCAATGGAAGCATCTTCGATTTTGACTCTTCCCGTTTCCTTTCCTATAGTAGTTACACCCACAATTATTGTACCAGAAGTATCTCCCTCACAAGGAACCACTTCTTCATCATCCACCTCTTCCATCACCAATGTTGCCTTGCCTATTAAGGAAAAATCTAAAGAAATAGCACCGACACCTACACTTTCGGTTCCTGAACTTAAACCGAGACAACTAAAGTCTAACGTTGCATCATCAGTACCTCACCATCTCCTTCCCCCGAAAAGGTTACAATAACCTTATGCGGTTGAAGTTTTCACCATCCCCGAAAAAGGAAAATTAATATTTCGGACTATTAAGACTCTTGGTGCTTTCCATCAAAAATATTTCTCCGCACCTCATAGAAGATTGGATTTATCCATTGAGAAGTCGTATTCTTCTACAACACCATCAAAACCATCATCTTCTTCTACAACACCTTCTTCACCGGTGCCTCGTAAAGTGGATTTACCTACTGGAAAGACGTCACCTCTTTTATCAAAACCATCAACCTCGCTTTTACCAAAATCCTAGGAACCCTTTGTTCCTCCTATCATAATTATTTTGGGAGCTCCTCCCT
This sequence comes from Taxus wallichiana var. yunnanensis, assembly GCA_018340775.1. Classification (NCBI taxonomy): domain Eukaryota; kingdom Viridiplantae; phylum Streptophyta; class Pinopsida; order Cupressales; family Taxaceae; genus Taxus; species Taxus wallichiana. The sequence continues at coordinate 849,176,309 of CM031243.1, forward strand.
CATCCAAATTGGCATCATATAAATCATCATCTATTTCCACCAAGCAGCATTCTTCATCTCTGAAGACCACAACACTTGTCACATCTTCGTATTCTTCAAAATCTATCTTAGGAGCTCCTCCTCCACCAAAATCAATCTTGCCTCACTTACTCCCGTCTCGTGCACCCAAGGCTGCTTCTCCCAATGTTCAAAAAGAAAAACAATCCCTAAAAATCACTTGTTAAACCAAACCTATAGATTCTTGTACCTCGACAGTCTGCTAAGGTGAAAGAGGTGCTTTCTTCATCTCTTTCCTCATCTTCATCTACGGGATTATATACTAAAATCCTTGACCAACTTATTCAATCTTCATCTATATATCTTCCTTCAATCAAACCCTATAATCCAAAAGGAGTAAAACCTTCTTGGTTCAACTCGATTTGATTTGTGCTTACCACCGCACTCTAGGTCATGACACCGGGGATGTAAAGCCCTTTAATCACATTAACAACCTCTTGGAAGAAAGTGATCTTCTCTTTGGAAGAGGAGGAGGAACAAGTATCTCCTATCATCTCAACTACATATGAGCACAATGGTCTACCTGCACCACTAATTCTATTAATTCCACTTCGGTGATCTTCCACCTTCTCAAATCGACACAATTCAAATTGCCACTAGAGCACAACAAGATGATAATCTATCATCACCTACATCTCGGCCACGAGTTGTCATTTCTATGGCCCTAAAGGAGTTCCTCCTTCCTCATTAGCCTCAAGACCTCGGTCTCTATTCGTGCTTCACCTCGGGCTCGATTCCCATGTCAGTTGAGGAAAGTGTTATGAAACAACTTACCCATGCTCCGGTCAAAATGTCTCTTTTTGACCTCATTCAATCAACTCCACATCGCTGAGGCTCGATTGATAATCTACATCACATCTCGGTGAATTCGAGATGAGCCCTAACCTTTCGAGATGGTTGTTGGATTGAATAGACTATCAAACACCATTTCCTTTTAGGATTATGAAATTCCTCCCTTTCTTTTGAGGATTTAGAGGCTCCCCTCTTTATCACAGTTCAAATCAACAACACTACGTTAAAACACACTATGATCGATAGTGGTGCTGCACTCAACGTCATTTCTTCCCACACATTTGAGCAACTTAAGTTACCAAAGAACATAGTGTCACCACCACCTTTCACCCTTCGATCATTTAATGATCGGTAGCGGTTACTTTAGGAATTGTGGTCCTGCCCATTCAAGTAGGTAAGAAACTCGCTTTCACGAGATTTTTACATTATTGAAGGAAATTCCACTACAATATGATCCTCGGATGCTCCTAGATTCATACAATGCATTACGTCCCATCAACCCTCCGTTGATGCTTAAAATATCGAGTATGAGGGCAAAATCTATACTCATCCAGGATATCCTTTTCCTTGACACAATGCGACATGACCATAGTCTGCCCCTCTAAAAGAGAATGCTTGTTCTCTTGATGAGGCTTCATCCTCTTCCATACTGCAACCAAACTACCGCATTTACAAAATGGAAGAGACGCGTGCAGCATTTTTCTTGCTAGGAGAGCTTCCTCTTCTCTCTTTTGATGGCCATCTCAAACCTAATTAGTATGGTAGACTAAACAAACAATCTGATTATTAGCTAGGTCTTGGTCGCATCATCACCATTGGTCTACCCAATCAACAAACTAACTTCATTTACGGTGGTCTTGATACATCTCACTATCGTCCGGATTCTCCCTAGGCCGGACCACTATTCAAAAAGGTTTGATTGTCTATAGAATCCTGCGTTTGTAAAAACTTATCTATATCGATGCGCATGGAAGGGATTTGGCCTAGGAAAATATGAACAGGTGTCCATGACCTCATCCATTCCAACTCTTAAACCACATCAAAAATTTGGTTTAGGGTTTAAACCACTTTCAAAAGCCACCGTCACCATTCTCGATGAGTCTTTTCCCATTAAGGAACCATCTTCTCCCATTAGGTCAGAAGCATCACTTGATGTGGATGACACCATTTCCATCCCTTCTAACTTTTTTTTTAGTCAATACCATTTCCTTAGATCCACCGACCTATAAAACTAATAGCAAATCCACTTCCATACCCATAGTCTTCCTGAAATAATTGGAGATGACTCTCCCACTATCAATACTATCCACTTTGTGTGGATGATGATTCTGTCCTCACCTATCCGGGGTAGAGGATTCTTATCTTCCTAAAACCATTCCTTCGACATGTCTACGCTTCTTAACGAGGCCATTATTGACATTAATACGGGGACTTCTAAAGACCCTCGCATCATTAAGGTCGACCAATCTCTTAATCCACGGGAGTTAGGAGACTTCACCACCTTTCTTTCCAACAATTTCCAAGCTTTTGCTTGGTCATATGAAGATATGCCGAGGCCTCGATCCTAATATCGTGGTCCAAAATACCATTACCCTTCCAGACATCAAACCGGTTAAACAAAAATTACGTAAAATGCACCCTCATGTAGCCCTTCTTGTTAAAAAAGTTGTAGCGCTTGCTTTCGCTAACTTCATCCAACCCATTGACTATCCACAATGGGTTTCAAATGTATTACCGATAACCAAAGCTCTTGGGAAAATTTGAATTTGCACCAACTTCCGAGGTCTTAATCTCGCTTGTCCGAAAGATGATTTCCCTCTACCTAATATCGACCAACTCATGGATTTAACTGCAGGTCACGAGATGCTTTCTCTTATGGATGGTTTCTCTGGGTATAATCAAATTCTCATCGCACCAGAGGATCAACATAAGACTTCCTTCATAACTCCTTGGGGAATTTTTGTTATCGTGTCATGCCTTTCGGTCTTAAGAACACAGGAGCAACTTATCAACATGAAATGACCTACATCTTCCATGATCTCTTACAAAAATCTGTGGAAGATTACGTCGATGACCTCCTTGGTAAATCCAAATTCCATCAGGATCATCTTTTCATTCTTGTACCTCTCTTTGAGAGGCTCATTCATTTTTGTCTTCACCTAAATCCATCTAAATGTGTGTTTGGCATTCTCACTAGTAAAATCTTAGGCTTTATCATTTCTATTAGGGGCATTGAAGTTGATCCCACAAAAATAAAAGCTATCCTTGAGATGCCTCCCCCTTCTAACTTAAAGCAGCTCTGTGGTCTTCAAGGATGCCTTCAATCAGTGCGTCATTTTATCTCGCAACTATCGGACCGTTGTCAACCTTTTCATCATCTCCTCTATAAGAATGTTCATTTTGAATGGGATGAGCATTGCAAAAGACCTTTGATGATCTAAAAAATTATCTTATTTCTCCACCTATGCTTACCCCTCCATACGAGGGGAGCCATTCTATCTTTATATTTCGTGATGATCATGCTTTTGGAGCCATGATCTCACACCGAGATGCTAGCAAGATAAGAAAGAAAGCCGTCTATTATATCAGGTCATACTCTTCATGAGTATGAAACATGCTATTCTGAAGCTAAAAAATTGTGTTGTGTTCTCTTCTTCGTAGCTTCTAAACTTCATCACTATATCCTTAATCACAAAACTTATATTGTTACAAGTGTCAATCCACTCAAGAAAATGCATATGAAGCCCTATCACAATGATTGTATCACTCGTTGGCTCATGCTCATGACAGATTTTGATCTCGAGTTCATCTTCTAAAATCTATCAAGGGCCAGGTCATTGTAGATCAATTAGGTGATACTCCTCTCCCGGACACTCAAGTCCCCTTGCTCAATTCCTAGATAAGTACATCCAACAAATTAATTTTATTTTGTCTCCATTTAAAGTAAAAATCTTCTTTGATGGGTCCAATGTCGTGAGGGGGAGGTGCAAGTTTAAATCATGATTCCTCCTTGGGGTGCACCTATCCCACCTGTCACACACAAGCTTAACTTTGAGTGTACCAATAATATGTCCAAATATGAAGCTCTTGTTTTAGGTCTTCAAAATTCCATTAATCTTGGCCCTCATAATATCGAAATATTTGATGATTCTAAGCTTATCATTAATCAAGTCACCGGTGTCTATCGATGCAAAAATGATATCCTTCAAAATATCGCGATATCGTTCTCTTTCAACTTCAAGCTTTTGATAAATTTACTATCCAAGCTATTCCTCACACTTTGTGAACCAATTCATAGATACAATGGCTTCTTTAGCCTCGCTTATTCCACCTTTTACCGAAGACTCGTGATTTTCTATGGTTGTGCAGTGATTAGACCAACCATATCATCTCGAAATCGACTTCAATCAATGCCGTCACAACCAACACTCAAGATGAGTGGTATCAGCACATTTTTTATTATCTATCATGTTCAGTGCTCCCTCTAGATCTGAATTCCAATGGAAAAAGATATTTTATCCTACGCGCTAATCACTATACTATTCAGGTGGAATCCTCTACAAACGTGGTTTTGATGGTATTTTTCTTCGGTGCCTCAAAACCCCTGAATCATCTAAAGCTATCCAGGAAGTCCATGATGGTATCTGTGGTGGACATTTTAGTGGCTTGGCCATAGCTAAATGCATCTTATATTTAGGTTATTATTGGCCTTCTCTTAATCGAGACTATTGCGAATACACTAAGAAATGTGTCAAGTGTCAACAACATTCTAATATTACACATGTCCCTAGTCAGACTTTGTAACCTGCAGCGGATTTGTGGCTTTTTTCACAATGGGGTCTTGATCTCATCGGTCTCATCAATCCCCACTCTTCACAACATCATCATTCTATCATTACTACCACATAATACTTCACTAAGTGGGTAGAAGCTATTCCTCTTTCATCAACTAAAGTTAAACCCATTGTTGATTTTATCTATCAACACATCATTTGTTGCTTTGGTGTCCCACACAAACTCATCACAGAGATAATGGTAAATCTTTCAAAAAAATCAATTTGTAGAACCTCTGTGATGCCTTCAATATCAAACTCAACTTTTCTTCTCCATACTATCCCCAAGCTACTAACGGCCAGTGAGGCTTAATAAAACTTTGCGTAATATCCTTGCAAAGGTAAACTAGTCAGCTGGTAGGGATTGGCATTTACATATCCCTTTTTCTCTCGGGCTTATCGGAATAGCATTCATACTCATACTTTGGTGCTACTCCCTTCTCTCTTGTCTATGGGTCTGAGGTTGTCCTTCCTTTGAAAGTCCAGATCCCATCTCTTCATGTCTCTCTCAGAGAATTTGGTGTGATGAGGACTATCGTAAAAATCATCTAGCGCATCTTGAATTGCTCGATGAGCGGCATCTCAATGCTCTTGAGCATCATCAAGTCTATCTTGAGCGTGTTAAACATGCTTATAAAAAGCACTTGCAACACCGTGACTTCAAAATTGGTGATCTTGTTCTTAAAGAAAACCAAAATGTCACTACACTAGAACGGAGTCAACGTGGTGAGTTTTCTCCTAATTGGATGGGTCCGTATGTAGTCACTCATAAATATGGGTCTGAGGCTTATCATATATCTTCCATGGATGGTTTACCTGAAATGGAACCTCTTAATGCTTTGCATCTAAGGCCCTTCTACTATGTTAAAATCTATCTTACATGATCTTGGTCGCAAAACAAATCTTTCATCCATCTACAACCAGTCATGTATTTTGTAAGTGATTTGGAACTATGTGGTTCTCCACATTATTTCTTTCTATACCTTAAAAATGAGTACCGCGGCTCTACTCATGGCATTTTTCTTATGGATATGTTCCTCCTCATGGTAGGAACACCTTAATCACTACTTCATCTGTCCTAAGTGTTTATCTTAATCGAATCTACTCGGGGCATAAGTACGTGTTTATTTACGTTTCTTCCCTTCTCTCTGATCTATTTGGTCTAAACTCAGCTTCTTCTAAAGCTCAAAAAAAAATACAGATGCTATCCTAATTCCAAAAGATAGACTGATCCCTCGAAGGACAGCTATCCATGCCTTATCAAGTAAATTAAAAAGCATAGGTCATTCCCTTGAAGGATGGCTACCATTAAATTCAAAATACAGACCGCTCCCTTGAAGGATGGTTGTTTATCTCATGGAATTTTCAGGCTTCTTGCATGGATCAATGTTTGCGATAGAATGACTTTCCCCCTCGGCCAGGTTTGTTCACTTTTTAGCATTACTTGAAAGACTTCCCGTATTGATCGGTCTTTCTATATCTAACAAACTTCCCGCATTGATCTGTTTTCTCTTCTATCAAAACAAACATCATGAAGCTGAGATATAAGACCTTTTTTGATCATATGGAGACCCTATTTTCCTAGTATGAGCACATACTATGTCCTCCATATATTTTGACAAGATACATACTTACTACTCCTTTCATCTATCTCTTAGATCTGGTTTGTGACTAACTAGTTTTAGGTTCATTTTATCTATGTCTATGGCCTTATGCACATCATCTTTCGGTTTCATATCAAAGTTTCTATTTATGGTCGCTTAGGGGCCTAAGTTATCATTCTTTTTCCTATCTAGGTGTATTGATTTTTATTTCGAACAAGGATAATATCATTATATCCTATCTTTATCACAAGGAACATTTCCCATTATTATTTGTTGTTCATCTAATTAAATTGACATTTAACATGTTAATTTAGTCAAATCTATCATCTATCTATACTCATCTTATCTACTTTGTCTAAAAACATATCAAAGCATGTATTACAAACACATGTGAATCTATCTATCTATTTCATTTAAAATTAAATTAACATCTTAAACATGTTTATTTTATCAATCTATCAATCACATCAAATCACATCACATCTATCCATCTATCCTCTAAAAACATTTATCTATGTCCATCAAAATTAGACTACATCTATCTATATTTATCAAAATTAAATGCATGAGTACAATCACATAACACAAAATGATGAATATATATACATGAGTGTCTAGTAAAAAAAGAATGGATGGCTTTCAATCAAGCCATCTATATCATACATCAAAAATTCCTTCAAAACCGAGGCTACATCAGTATATAGATACAAAAATAACATATCTATATCGTAAAATCAGATAAGTGGAAGACACTATCTCCTCCACCCTCCTCTGGACTAGGTTGTCTCTCTTGGCCACCTCCTATTGAGCTAGAAGCACTGCTCACGGGGCCTACCGCCACCTTGATCTCTCCCGATACTCCCACCCTCCGATGCACCACTGGCTATGGATATCGCTGATCTCCTCCTCGCACCATAACGAGGCACATCAGGGGCATGTTGTGCCAAGGCATCCTCATAGTATCTCACCTCGGTGAGGAGAGCCTGATAGGTGCTCGGAATCACCATACCGGGTGCTCGTAATGGCACTATTGTTACTACTGCTGGTGGCCCTCCTGATGCCACACCCTGTGACCCAGACTATGAAGTGGTGCTTATATCACCGTATTTGGCCACTGGGGCCTCTCATGTCTTGATGGTAGTGATCCCTCTCCTCAATTTACTATCCCACTCTTGACGTGTTGTATCTCTCTCTAATATCGGTGTGTCAAGGTGGCATGCTCTCCCTCCAATCTCTCCAGCACTACAGCTATGTCCTCCTCATCTGCATCTATGGATGTTGGGAGGTGTCGTGGTAGCTCTGTAGAGTACCATGCCACATAGCCATCATCTACTCCTGCGTCATCATCACTATCTATGGGAGGTGGGGCCTCCCTCAGTGGATCTGCCGGGATCAAAATCGGTAGGTCGGTCTCTCTGTTGTCCCACCTGTATGGCATATATGTGGCGGGACCATCTATACTAAACTGAACTACCTCAAGCACTGTATAAACGGGACACACTCCCACATATCTAGCCTTCATCCCCTAACCATCTGCTCTGTCTCAACTCCACCAGGTGAGCATCCTGACCGGCCCATATCGGGTAGACCCGATATGGTCTCTAAATGACCTACTCTGGTGTCACCGTCACCTGAATTTCTCAATATACCACTTTGCGAGATCTCCCTATATCTTCCGGGGACATGTCTTCGTCATTGCCAAAATCCATAATCAAGGCCCCCTCTGCTATTGGCATCCATGGAAGCCCTGATGGCCTGATCACTGCTATATGCTCATATGCCTAGCAATGGAGCACAAAGCTAACATCGATACCTGTCGCCTACTTGTGGTGTACATCCATAGCTCATGATATATTTGTGCTACTAGGGCATCGGAAAATGTGAACACCTGCCTGAACTCTAGGATGTCACAAACATAGTCTAGTAACAACAATGGAAATCTCCCACCTCCTGAATCTGGTAGAGAAAATAAGAAATCACCATCTGAATCAATGCTATCCGTCTACTCTGGCATCATCCTGTCTATAATGTGAGGCTATCCTCACTGCCCCAGACACTATCTCTGAATCATCTGCCCTATCTCCATACAATCGTCCTAGGGCCCTCTGCTACTACTCTCATGGAGTGGTCTCTATCGGTCCCCGGTGATCAACAACCTCGAGGTTCCTATATATATCCTCACAAGTGATGGTCATCTCACCGCCATAAACCGTAAAAGTGCATGTCATGTTGTCCCATCACCGTATCGAGTGCTGCATCAACTTTACGTCTTGAGGCACTGTCTATAGTAATGGAAGCCCCAAGCCCGACTAGCTCTAGGTGATGCCAATCAGCATCTATCACATTAGGGAGAATGGTCTCCAAAAGCTTAGGAATAACATCCCACATATGTAAAGCCTCTCGTGCCTACATCACATGACATCATGGACGAGTGTTAGCTTCTCATCTATTCAAATTGCAGCATCAAAAACACATTTACCTACATTCTACATTTGATCCAACCAATCAATGTCAATTTAGTTTAATCGACGTCAATCTAATTTAGTCAATGTCGATTGATATTTCAATCAGCACTGATTGAACCTAATCGGTGTCAATTTTTCCAATCGACACCGATTGAAAGGCCGAGTGCCCAAAACACTCTGGCCTCTCACTTATCCAGTTTTTTCCTAAAAACTAGCATCCTAGTATGCTATTTAATGATAAAAATATATACCAAGTTCGGGTAGATCCACTTACCCTAGGTCATGTCCTCTTCCACTTCTGGCTGCTCCCAGAGGCTTCCATGTTGCTCAAAATCAATTTTTGACTCTCTCTAAATCAATCGTCATGGTGTAAATAAATCGTTCACGTTTTCCTTTCTCATATTTATATGGGTTCGGTACGGTCGTGCTGATTTTTATGGTCGGCACCGATTGGTTTAGTCAACATTGATTTTGGCTTGATTGAGGCCCATCATTATCGATTGGTTACAATTTTGCCTTTCCACATCACTTTCTTCCATCTCCTCATCTTTTTGCTATGTAGTGTTGATGCTTGGCTTATTTATCTGATCATTATTATGCCCTAAGTGTTGCATTTTGGCACATACTTTCGATATTATCACCCATTTCAAGTCTGTTCTTTGTCATGGATCACTCACATTTGTGGCAGCTTAAGATAGCAGGTGCAGTATGCACTAACGTCATCTCGCTTCGCAGCCATATGCAGTTGTCCCTACTAATGTGTCACTCTTTAGTTGCTACTATCTTGCAGCCTTCCTTCCACTCACGGGTCTGTAGGTACTAACGTCGTCTCATTTGAAGACCGTCTAGTTTTCCCTAACAATGTGAGCTCCTTAGGTCACTGCCTTTTTTGGTTTTTTACGTGCATCATCAATGATCAGATCTACTCCAGACATCTAGCTGGGGCATCCTACGTTTTCATCTACCTTTTTCAAACTTGGGATCGTTGTTCTTTCGGGACTCATCCCATCCCTAGTTTGAGGGGGGATCACGTCATCATTGTTCTTCACTTCTTCCAACTCCTTGTTTTTTTCTTGCAACTTCGCTTATCGTAAGTTACTCAACAAAAAGGGGCAGAATGTAGACACCTAAAATTGGTTACCCAATTTAGTGTCCCCTGGTTTGTTTATCCTCTCAGGTAACCTAGGGGCACCCTTATATCACCACTTCTCCCTTAGGGTATTATTTAAATATTTGATTTAAACATCTATCCTAAGTTTATTATACCCCATTGTGTTTTACCCATGGATAATTAAATATTAACTATTTAATTACACTTTTTACATGTATCTTAACCGCTTATCTACCCCATATCAATTCCTAACCTCCCATATCAATTCTATCCATCTATCCCCCTATTTCTCCTCCCCCAAACCATGCAATGGGATATTTCCTGTATTTGAGTCGGAAGGATCACTTTCATCTTTCCAAAATGTCCTTTTTGGCCATTTCGGGAGTCTGTTCCTTGATTAGTGCCGATTGGTACTTTCGGTTGGCCCATTTTTCATATGAGCCGATTATACATCGGTCGGTGCCGATTACAAATACAGGGCCAAAATTTAGTTTTAGTTAGATAGAAAGAATGACAGGGAGTTTTGAGCATCAAGCCCGAGCATCATCTATCAAGAGAAAGTGAATTCTTCCCGGATCAATCCACGAGAGGAGTACCGTTACTTTTCTCCTACAACATCGACATCGTGAGCCTCCATCGATCTCTTGGTGACTCTGCTCCTGCATCTAGCAAAGGTGGAGCTTTGTCATTATCCCTACGGCTCCTACGATCTACGATCTAGCGGACATTGATGATCTAGCCTTCATTGTCCATTTCACCCAATCGACACCAATTCACCTAATCGCGCCAATCACCTACGGATAGGTAAAAGAACTCAGGTAACACAAATCCAACATTATTTTCACAATTTCCTATTTTCTCATTTACTTTCTTGTCCTGCTTATATTCTATTCTGTCACTTTTGATCAGAAAATCTAGACATTTACTTACATTTTTTTATCATGTATGCTTCTTTCTTTAATTGAAAATGTGGACTGACATCCACCGAGGGAGCTTATCACTTCCGGACCCGCTTTTGGGTAGTCCACCCAAATATCTTTTAATGTTGTCTTTTAATGTCAAGTATCTGTGTCTCGTAGGTTTCTTGGATCTACTTTGCAAGATTGCTCATGTGCGTCCATTTTGTCTACATCACTTTCTTTTCCACCTACATCTTCGGATCTTTTCCTACCTACCAGGTATTAATTTCATTTGAGTTTTTCAGGGTTTTTGTGTTTAGTTTGGTACATTAACTTGGACAGGTAACAAGTGCGGAAATTCTTGATCTACATTAGGATGTAATTTTCCATCTTTTGTTGGATTTAGTTCTAACATATAAAAACTCTGTAATTCCTAACAAAGTGTGTGGAAATTCAGTTTTTGTAATAAAACATGTCACATTTAGTCAGAAGAACAAAGTATGAAGTAACCAACACATTTTTGGGAACATTGGCTTTAATAAAACTTAGTTCCGAACCTCCGGCTTAGTTCCAAAACTCCATCACACAACAAAGGAACTCTATCTCTTAGTTAAAACCTTCGACTTAGTTCAGAACTCCAGCACTTAGCTCCGAAACTTTCGCAGTTAGTTCCAGAATAGTTCCCTTTGGTTCTAGAACTTATCAAAAGTTCTAGAATCAATGGGAATATGTTTATTTTGACAACATCCAGTGATAGAGAAATCAATTGGCCTTCCAATCAGGAGCAGATTTAAAGATTGTTGATTCTTCATACTCTAGAAATATGTATGCAGGATTAGACAATTGTGTGTCCAACAAGGTTCCTAACTTTCACATATACTTTGAGCACTATTTTGTTTCATGGAAACCTATTGATAGATGAAAAACTATTAAGAACTTGTGATTGTAAATACATCTTTGGATGATGAAATATATATAAGAACACTTTCTTAATATATTAGAAAGATAATAGATTATGTATGTGACATATATATAGTGAAGTTTGTAAGATAGAACATTTCAATATTAAGATAGCCATTTCGTTTTGAGAGAATCTTACTTTTTTAAACTCCTGATAAAGGTGGAGCAAGGGCCCACTCCTTCAAAGCGAGATTCTTTGTTTTATTGGTATTTATATTTCTAAGCAATTCATATAAATTAGTTAAGTGTTAATTTTATAAATGTTTTGATTCTTAAAATGATAGGAATTATGTGACATACTTGTCCTGCCGGTGTTATAGGTTAGAATTTTAGTTCCTTGCAAGCATTTTCAACAACATTTTCAAACGTGTGTTTACTTTAAGCAATTTGTTTCATTCTGCAAGATCGTGTTTAATTCCAGAATTTGTTTCATTCTGTGTTTCATTTCCAGCAACACATTTAATTCAAGATTTATTTACTCCAAGCAATGAGTGTTTATTTCAGCAAGTTTCTTGTAGTATAGTTTTAATAAGGCTTTGGCCAGGGAATCCTAAAGACACTACAAACCCCCCAAAAATATAAAAATAATAAATACCTACAATCAATTACTAGATCACTAAGATTCTTCTTGTTGCATATAGCTTCAGACACACCTGGTTTGAATATGACATCAACTAAGAGTTGATTAAATGAAGGGAATAATGACAACCATAAAAAAGCAGTTGAGGGGAGGTTATGGATGAGTTTTGGAGGTTAGGATGTGAGAATAAAATAGATTTGAGTGGTTTTAAGATGGTTAAGGTAATTTTAAAGTGGTTAGGTGGTTTAGGATGGTAATTTATGAGAGTGTAAAATTGTTTTTATAGAGGTGTGGATAAAGTGACTTAGGATAATGATTTTTAGATAGGTTTTAGATTAAATAATGTATGTATAAGATGAAGTAGGTGGGTTGATGGAAACCAAAGGTGTCTAGGTGGAATGTGATGAGCCTACCCTTATCTATTGTGACAATACAAGTGCTTATAAGTGGGTATAAGAACCACATTGAATTCTAAAACCAAGCACATCCCAATCAATAATCATGTCTTGAGGGATCACGTGAGTGATCAAAGGATCAAATTAGAACATGTGTCTACCAAGTAGGAGATAGAAGATATCTTGACTAAGCCACTTCCAAAATCAACATAGGATTTTCTAAGGAAAAAATTTGTTGTGATTCTTTCTCCTAGTAGTTACTAAAAGGGTGAAGACATTAATGGGGAGCAAGGAAAATGAAAAATTTGGTATAAGAAACTATGAAAAGTGTCAATTAGGGAGTGTTGTTTAAAGGTATGAGTATACTATGTTTTCTTTTTGTTTAAGGATTCTACCAAGTTGAAGGAGTAGTGCTTTGAAGACAATGTATAATCGAGGATCAAGTGTGTTTAGGTATGAAGCTTTATGGTACTATTTAATTGCATGAGTTTATGGGGAGTGTAGACACAAAATCATGAAATTTGGGTAATTATATACTCTTGATTACATACTATTATTCATATGATTCCTAAGTAAGAACGATACTAATTAACCCATGTCTTTGGCCACCTTTTTTTCCTTTTTGCCACTTTTCTTGGTCTTGCATACCAATCTTGCTCGGTTTGTATTTTCATGCTTTGACATATACCATCCTAGACACCAAAGGGATGCCCAGCCAAGATGCTAATTTCAGGTGTCCTCGTCCCCTCACGGGATCCCATGTCCCCTTTGTACATTACTCAAACTTTTGGGTTCTTTCTAGCCATTTGAACATCTTATCTTTTTGGTAGTCAGCCTTTTCAGGGTTAATTACAAAATTCAAGAAAAGGAATCATATAAATATAAAGTTATGTGATCATAATAAAGGACCAAACACTAAGCATTAGCTATCACCACCTAAGGTTGCATCCATCAAGGAATCTAAGAGATCCATTACATCCATCTAGCTCCATCACAAGGGGAAAAGGGCTAGTTTTCGCATCACACCTCATGGAGGGAAGTTTATTCTATTATATGCACACATTTATTACACTATACATCTAGCTACTTGTTCGCTATATAAGTATGAATGGCACAAGAAAAACCTAGGGAATAATTCCACACACACACACAAAGAACTACATTGGGTTTGAGATGTAGTGCGGTGCTCATCGTAAGTTCACCATTATGATATATTTGACGACATTCGGACCCCTCATTTTACATCTTCCTTTTTTGGGATTTGATCTCTATTTGAGGTTTTTGTAGGTTCATGTTGGAATGTGGTCCTATTAGGTGTTTTCATTGATGAAAAAACACATTAATGAAAAATTTAATGATGTATTAGGGTCATATGATGATGTATATGATGTTGACATACTAGTTTAGATTTGTTTATGGTGATGTTGTGAGATTCAATGAGGATTATTTGCTCTTGCAAGGCTATTCAAGTGCCTATGTTATGTTGCATGGAGGTAGGATATTATTGGATTCATGAGAAGCATGTTGGAATGATTGATAATAGGTGTTAAGAGTGCTTGGAACTCACATGACAATGTGGCATGGTGCGGATACATATGTTACATGTGCTCATCTGGAGTAGGTATGGTTGCTAGGAGGTGTGAGATTGAGTTTTGGAGCTACATGAGCTCATGGATGCATGTTTTCAGGTGTATCATGGTATATCAGGTATTTTGGGTCATTTCTAGTAATTTTATGATGAGTTATAACATTCTTTTAGTTGACCTAGCTTCTACAATGAGAATCCTTAAGGTGTAGCTATGCAAGTATTAATGACTATAGAGTTTGAGGCATGATATTGAAATTATGATGTTTGGATATAATATTGTGATGTTTAAAGGTGATTTTTGAAATTTTTAGGTTTCTAGGATGTGAATTTTTCAAGATATGACAATTTATGTGAGACAGGTCAAAATCTAGTGAAAATCCAGCTCGAGTTGGGACTTCTAATGCTCACCCTGAACTTTTTGATTTTCATGGGACCTGTGGCTTTCAAATATTTTAATATGGTTATTATAGAATGTTTTATAAAAATAATGAGGTCATTTCATCGTACATTTTTATGAACAAATGTTAAGAAGATAAAGTGGTCTAAAACCCTAGTTAAACCCTAACTAGGAGCAATTTGCAGAAGAAGAGGTATAGTGATCTAGTTTTGATTTATTAATCAAAAGTGATGATTGGATGATGTAGATGAATCTCTTATATTTATAGAAATGTATGGTTGTGGTCATGGTGATGAGTGGGCCCCACTCAAACATGCCAATTTATGAAGAAGAAGGTTTTGGGACAAGGTTTTCCAAATGAGGTATGAGCTAAATTGATGTTTTGGAATGTATTTGAGCTGATATTTATTTCCATGGAGGTTTTAGGACATGTTCATGCAAGTACATGGTCAAATGAGGTCCATTCAGGTTGACTGGTCAAAGGGCAATTTTGAGGCCTTAAAAAGTAGTGCTTAGTAAAATGGTCATATCTAGAGCTACAAGTGGAGTTTTGAGATGATTAAAAATGTGTTGGAAATAGGATTAAAATATATTTCTAGTGATATGAGGTTTTTCTCATGATGAGGTTTCAGTCATTATTTGAACTAGAAGGTTTTTACTAGTGCGGACATAATGTATTTTGCTAAAAGTTTTGAGTTTATTGAAGCATGAGATGGATTAGGTGATGCTTTCTATCACCTAGAATGTGAAGAGGGATGAATGTTTCATAAAATTAATCAATTTATAATTATTTAATGTTCATATAAATGTTTTTATGAGCTAATATTTGGAAACAACTTTTTTGGCAAGTTGATTTGATGAAGAAAAAAGTGGTTGTGGTTTGAGAAGGTGGTTTATTAAAGGATTATAAATTACTTATAAGTGTTCTAAAGTTCTGTAAATTCTATTCACATGGCATGGTTTGGTTAAGTATAAGTTATTTGGTGGCATAATGAAGTTTCTAGGGTGTAGGAAACAACAATTTTGAGAAATACAAAGAGTATTGAGCCCATTAAATGAAATAATTTTATTGGTTGAGATAAATTGAGACCATTTATGAATGTTAAATGATATTTTAATCATGTGTAATGTATTATGGGTCATGAATATGTATGGTTTTGATGTAAGGGAATTTTTAACTTTGTGCCCATGGGGTTTTGAGCCATTTTTGGCACATGTAATGAGGTTTTTAGCTAGGCCAACCTACTTGGGTCAATTGTGACTATTGTAATTAAAATTTGTGATGTTTCCTTGATGTATGGGTTGAGACAAAGGAGGAAAAAAGTTGTGTTTGAATTTGAAATCAAGAAGATATTATAAAAGTATAGTTTTGGATGCTTTTGCAAACTAGTGGTGTGTATGCAAGGTGTGTGACCTAGGTGAGAGATATTTGAAGCTATTAGAGCATTAATTGAGTTTGAATCAATCATGTTTCAGGTTGAGGAATATCAACAAGGATATGTGCAAATGTTTGAAGTTTTGAGTTTTGAAGAAAGAGCTTGTTTGGAGGGTTTGTTCACCCGAGGTTTGAAGAGTAGAAGAAGTGTGAGTTACATACATGGTCTCCATCGATTGTGGCAGCAACATATCAGAGATCATATCTACATAATGTGGTTGAGTGGGTGCTTGATCATATTGGGGGGTTTTAGTCTCCTTATGGAGTTAGTGCTTCACAAAATTAGGGGTTGGTGCTCCTTATAGGGTTGGTGCTCCTTGTGGGGTTGGTGCCTCGATAAATTTGAAACATATAAATAAAAATACTTTGTTTCAAAGTGGTTTTCTTCTCTTCGAGGGTTTCTATATTACATCTTATGTTCATGTGTTGATTCTATGTTTTATGGTTCCTTACATATTTTATATTTATTGGTGTGCACACATTAATTATTAGATAAGTGGATTTATGGTTGTTTGAATAATATGAATTATGATTTAAATTTTTATAAGGACTGATTCACCCCCTCTCATTTCATTGTGATTCTAACAGATCATTCTTCATTGCAGGTTTATAGTGATCTCTGTGATATTGGTGCAACGTTGGAGTGACCAAAGTGTAATGCCTCTAACATGACTTGTACCTATGATGAATTCTTCCATAGAAGGTTCAAACATTGACATGTGATTTTGTCTTAAGGCGGTGTACTCTTATGACTTAAGAAATCATGTTTTCAGTAGATAAAAAGTTATTTGTTGGGAATAGGTACATTTTTTCGTGTTTTTCTTAATTAAAAATGAAGCAATCCATCTCTTTTATGAATAATAAATCCACTGCATGGGATTATAAATTTGAGTTTTAGTTTTCATTATTTATGGGAATTTAAACAACATTACCTTGGATCAATTCCATTGATCCAAGGTATGATTCTAATTTTCATATCTTGTTTTCATGATGTCCAATTTGGATAGATGGAAGGTTTCAGGACCTTGAATGTGTGAAGGCTATGTACGATCCTCTCCATGGATCTCTGCTTCGTATTTGAATTGAGTAACAATTTGGTTCCTCTTTTTTTTCTTTGGTATGATGAAGTTCTCATAGGGGACTTGGGACCTATTTTCACTATGTTCCTTAAATTTGGAACCTTATCCTAAAAAGGGTAATCTAACCTAAGTTACTAAGTTTATTTTCTTTTAGGTGATTAATTAACCTAAGACTAAAGACTTACCTATGGACCTATGTTGGTTCCTAAATTAATGTTTAACCTAACTAATGGAATGGATAACCTAAGGGGGCCTATGGAATGACTTGGGAAGGGTAAGTGGGAGGCAATGAATCCAAGTAATTAAAGGTGAGTTATTAAGTCCTTATATCTTATGCAACCAAATTTGGCAAAGGAAAATTAGAAATGTTAGATACGTGAGTTGACATTTTCACAAAAGTTTTGGATGAATTTTTTTGTTTGAAATAAGTCTTTGCTAAAATTGGAGATGGCGGTGGCGAAGAAGATAGGAGGACCGATAGTCCTACTCAGTATTTAATATTTTGAAACTTGTGAAACCACCTAGAAAGAAGATATAGGGTTTTGGTTTTGTTGATTCATTTGGTTCGAGGAGCTTGAGCTTTGCATGTAGTTTTTTTGTTTTTCGAACCTCCAATTCATTTTTGCATGCAATATGGTTGTGCTTGAGTTTTTCTTCCTTGCATGGTGTAAAGGGAAAGAGTTGGCACTGAGAAGCTATAAGGAGTAGTTAGGCAATTTTGTGTGGATTTGCATTTCGAAAGAAGGATTGAATCTTTACTTGGATACACTATGAATAGGTGAAGGTGGAGAATTATCGAGGCATGATAGGCTCTATCCATTAAGTTTTATGTTTTTACTTAAATTCTCATAAAACAACTCTACTCGAGGAGTAATCTAGTTTTTGTTACATTGGTAGGATTATTCTACTTGTTCTTGTTGTGTTGTTTTTTGGGAATGCTTTATTGATGCTATTTTGAATGATGGAAAGTATGATTTGGGTTTTAGTTTTCTTGTGTGGATAAATGGGATTCTTCTTTAAATATTTCTTCTTGGGATTGAAAAAAAAGCTGAAAAACTATATGAGATCATAATTGAAGCTGTTTAAATTTTTTGGTGTTTTTGGTTGCTTAAACTTAGGAGGTCAGGTCTAATTGTAGGAAATTGTTGGAACGTCTAGTAATGTTATGATCTTTCATAACTTCTTTGTGAATTAAGATTTGATGGCTACTCTTAACGTTTCCTTTTTATTTATTGAATGAAGAATTCAAAATGATGACTACACCTCGAATCCTATCAACTTGCTGTGATTTTTTTATCCCGGTTTTATGTGTGTATCCTCCTATTGCAGAATTTCAGACCACTGTGTATATTAAAGAAGGATAAATTATTGTGGGTTTTTCTTGGTAATTGATTATACGTCTATTAAGACTTGCATGAATTTTTTTGGTTATTAATTGAAGATCTAAAAAAGGATATCTAGGTGTTAGCTCCTTGAAATAAATTATTGTTTTATGGAAGCTTGATTTTGAAGCAAGTAAGAGGATATGAATTACTATTTTTGTTCTTTTTTTATTAGATATGGTAAAAAATAGGGATCGGCTCCCGGGGCCATTATAAGATGAGGAACAGAAAACAACAAGCAAGAAGGAAACAAAAATTCTAAGAAAGGAGTTAAACATGCTTAACTCTTACAATTAAGAACTAGACTTTGTATTAAGGTGGGAAAACTAGAGAGAAGGAGAAATCAGTCTCCAAAACAACAAAACAACATAAGTTTGCCAAAATTTTGCCAACATTCCAGAACCATAAGTTAAGTTTTTAGAGATCCCCCACTACTATCGTCATGGCTATCTTTGATCATGTCACCCTCAACACATTTTTCATTAATATCTTCTTCCAAACTTGTCCTCGAGCTACTTTGATATGCAAGTTAAATTTCCTTCTTTTAGTTCCCTCCTCCATCCATTCCAACCTATCGCTTAGCTTTTTAACCTAGTCCTCTAGCTCCAGAAATTTTTGCCTAGACTTCATCTGAGCAGTGAAAATTTTCTTGGAAGCATTGATGACATCCATCATTATTTCCCTTTGACCAACGTTGGTTTCTTCCATTGCTTGAAGCACCCCTTCTAAGTCTTGGACCTTTCGCTCAAATCCTTGAAACCATTTCAATTACCATTCGATTTCTTTTTCTTGAATTGCTTGCTTCCCCATGCCCATCCTCACCCATTTCTGTACTAGAATCCTCCCCCACAATTTTGCATTTTCCGGCCTTCATCTTAGTAAGGAAATTAGTGAGAGTGAGGTCATCCTCATCTACATTCTCTTTTAGGGAAGAGGATAGAGTAGGTTTCCCATTTTCAAACATCAGAAGAATGAGCCCTTCATAAAGAGGCATCTCCACTTTCTCCTGTTGGAAATCCATCAAAGAGTTAGTCAAAGACATAAACAGAAAGAAGGGGATGCTCACCATGACCTTATGGTGGAACATGTTTAGAAGGGTCATATGGTGAGTATAGATTTTTCTGTATTTACCTTCCAAAGTGATGTACTTCATGATTTGAAGGCACACCTCTCTCCATATACCTGGAATGCATGACCTAGCAATACCATCCGTAAAGAAAGAACATCTTTCCTTGCCAATAAAGAACAACTCAATTTCCTATTCTCTGCGGGTTCTATCCTTAAAATTTTTAAGCCCATCCATTTTCATGTCCATGGCCAGGGCGATGGTGGACTCAGACACCTCAATTTCCATCCCTCTGACTTCAAACTTATCCTCTTTCCAAGCTTTGCCAAAATCCTTAGATAGGGAGGGGTCGTGACCATGTAATTTGGCAATGAAATTACTGAAACCCCCAATCCTAAGCTTGTTCAACGAGGATGATTAAAAGCTTCAATTCTTTGGCTAGTAGGTTCAACTCTAATCCTATCACCCCCATTTTCACTAGACTGAGCTTCTTCTGTTTGCTACTAAAATTCAAAAAATACCTTCTTTCGCACTAGCAGAAATCTTGGAAAATAAGATATTAAGTTTTCGTAGCCCTGAGCTCACTCGTGCCAACATTATAAAACTTAGTTCCCTCTATCTAATGATATCATTAATTTCCTTAGGTAATTTATCAACTTTACACCATATCTTATAATCATTACAATTGATTCCATAATTGGCCATCTTATCCGCACATTTGTTCCCTTGACGTAAGGTATGATTATAAGAAATGTTATAAAAAATTTGAAGTTTCCTTCACATCATTGAGGATATTACTAATGGCCCAATTAATGGAACCATGATTATTGAGGGCATTAATTAAGAGGAGAGAGTCACCTTCGATCTAGATGTCCTTGAAACCTTTTTCTTTAGCCAACAAAACCCCCAAAGAAGAGCTCTAGCTTCCGCCATGTTGTTGGTTTGGCGACCTAATGGACTGTGTGGTAAATAACCAATCTCCTTTGTTATTCCTTAGAATTACCCCTCCCCAAAGAACCCGGATTCCCTTTTGAGGCTCCATAAAAATTTAACTTAACAAAATTTCCCTCGGGCTGCTTCCAGTGGAGTTATTTTTAGGAATGTGTAATTCCACGGACGAGGGTGAACTTGTCAAGAAATTTTTGCTCACTATTCGGGTAGGGTTTTTGACTTTGTCTTTAAAGAGTTTAATGTTTTGCTTTATGGCATTCAAATTTTCCTTATAAATTTCGAGAGAAGAGATTTCTAATCATGGAAGATACCATCATTCTGGATTTTCATAAACCCCCAAAAAATGAGGGAGGGCAATATTCCAGGCCTAGATCAAGATAGGAAAATGGAAAGGGCTCTCCCATTGAAAGCAACAATCTTCAATTGTCAAGGGCAGGATCCATTAGATATTGAATAGATCCAGAATAGTAGCAAAGACAACATGGGAGAAGGAGCAATGAAGGAGGAGATGGTTGAAATTTTCCTCCTCTTTCTTACAGAGAGAACATCTATTGGGAATCTTCATTCCCCTTTTCTTGAGATTGTCCACAGTCAGGATTTTATTCTGGGAAGCCAACCAAAAAAATATATTAATCTTTGGGGTGAGATCCTTCACCCAGAGTTTACCCCAATAGTCCTTGTGCAAATCATTCTTGAAATTTGACATGTAGGCTGATTTAACCGAGAAATTTCTAGATTCTTCTTCTTTCCATTTGATGGAGTCCTCCTTGGTTTAGAACATGGGGATGTGGAAAGCCTTAAGTTTATTGTTGAGAACCCAGAAAGGTTGGATGTCGCCATCAAAATCCGGAGGAGGCTCAATGATTTCCCATCTAACAAAATCTTCCTGGATCCAAAAGTCCCAAATCCAAAATTTTCTAGATTCCTTGTAGTACTAAGAAACTTCTTTCCGATATATAAGTTAGCTAAGGGGAATCCTCAAGCCAATTATCGAACTAATTCACGAGCCCTTTCCAATTTCCCAAATAGTATCTTTGGATAAGATTTATTTAGAGGCCATAAAGGAATTCTAGAAAAAAGACCCTCTAGGGAGGTTTTTTTGGTTAAAAAGGGATTCTATTTTTCTTATATTCCGTAAATATTTCATCTTTTAATTTACACCCAAAGACCTTCCTCTCTAGAATCCTCCAAAAATGCCTTGGGAAATTAAGGCCTTATTCATAATAGTAATGTTGTTAAGCCCCAATCCTCCACATAGCTTAGGTTATTAACTTTATCCCAGGCCACAAGAGGAAAACTGAACTTCTCACCAGCTCCCATCCAAAGGAACCTCTTTTGAATTTTCTCTAAGGCTTCCTTAATTTTTGTAGGGAGCAAGAAAAGAGACATCACATAAATGGGAATTCCTTGAAGGGATATTTGGAGTAATTGAATCTTACTAGCTTGAGAGAAAAGAGACCCTTCCAAGATGAGAGTTTACTATTAAATCTATCCAACAGCATTCCAAACGTGAGGTCGGGATTCTTATGGATCAGGGCATACCCAGGATAAGAATATGGAAAATGTTTAATTCTCGCAATCCAAGTTGAACCTAATTCTCCACATTTATGAAAAAGACAAAAATTTTGGCACTAGGTGCTAAGAAGGAAAACCTTCTTGGGTATTGGTTAATGGTAGCTTATTGATTATTGTTCCTTGAACTTCTTGAATGCTCTGTCAATCTTGATTCGATGTTTTTGTGTTGGCATGATTTTTAACCAATAAAATTGGTTTCAGTTCCTTTAGAACTAGGGCAATGTTTTA
Organism: Taxus wallichiana var. yunnanensis; assembly: GCA_018340775.1. NCBI lineage: Eukaryota > Viridiplantae > Streptophyta > Pinopsida > Cupressales > Taxaceae > Taxus > Taxus wallichiana. The sequence goes on from CM031243.1 coordinate 849,198,706, forward strand.
TTCATGAAATTGGAATGTTGGCTCTTGTTTTAGCTATATCGTATTTCTTACTTATTCTCCCTTATGGATCTAAGTTTTAGGAAGTTTGTTTCAGACTTATCCTTCTGATTATCTCCTTATTTCCTCTCTCAGTCCTTTAGGGAATGAATTACTTGTTGTATTTGTTGAAATTGAGGTTATAAGTACCATCCCCTTAAATGATGAAAGGTAATGAATGTTGTTGCTCTTCATTTTTCCTTTCTACTGGTTTTTGGTGTTCATTCAATTCGAACCCAAAGTTAATCTCTATTTGGTATTTTGGTTTGAGTTATTAGATAACTAACCTATGGCATTATAGGTTCTTGGTTACTTAATGTCTCTTTTAATCATACAAATAGTTGGGTAAGTAGTAATCTCTCTCTCCTTTAATCTTATTTTAGCTTGTGAAACTTGGTAGAGTTGTTGTCCCCTCTGGTCTATTACGTTTATGTAACTTCTTGACTATTTGATGAGATTAAATGCAGAATGTTTTTAGGGAAGTATAGTTGAAGTGAAAATAATTAGATGGATTTATGTGTTTGGATAGAAATAGGTTGATGGATTATTGAGTTGGTCTAAATTATAAGTTTAACCATTCTACTCACTCAAGTTAATGATATCAATGGTGTATCCTTTTGGGATTTGAATTATTAACTCATTTTATTGTTAAAAGTAACCTTACCTCTTTATGAGATCTGATTTAGCTTGTTTTGGCTTTTATCTTTAGTTGGTTCCTAGATATGAGCTCAGTATTAGGATACTCAAATCAGGGAACACTTTAAATGTTGTGATGTTTTGGATCATCCTAAACTTATTCTTATGCTTTTTAATTTTGATTATTGGCATATCTGACTTAGGATGAATCTAGGTTAATGAAATATTTGGATGGAAAGTAATTTTTGTAAATGATATACTATTGAGATATGCCTAAAAGATAGTTAGGGTAGTTACCTTCTTTTGTTAAACGTGTTTAACTAAGTGAAGAAACATGAAAAGAAATGTATGAAAGTGGTAGAGATTATGATGAAATGTTACTTATCTTAACTTACTGTTTAGTTATTTTTATAAAAAGAAAATAAGATGGAAGGTTGAAGTTGTTATATGTCATGACCTAACCTTGATTTTGATTTGAAGCATATCTCTTGCTCTATCTTTTATTAGAGTTTGTATCTCTTTTTGGTGAGTCTTTCTGAGTTGCTTCAGGACTGTTTCATAACAAAAAAGTTCTTTTTATGAAATAGTTAGCTAAAAGCACGTCATTTTAATGATTTAGTGCTTATCATGCTCAATTTAATGAACTCACCTGTCTAGCAATTTTGTAGATGGGCTTCGTAAAAGATGAAAGGAGAAATATCTTTAGAAAGTTAATTTTGTTTATCAAAGAGACTAAATCTTTATTATGATGAAATATGGTTTCATTACTGAAATGTACTTGATGAAAAGAGAGTTGTATCAGAAGTTGATTTAATATTGTTGTTTGGAATTTAGTAATGTCTGAAGTGTTTGGACTTGTAAATGTATAATTCCTCCTTGATGAATAAAAGATGTGTGAAATTTGTTTGTACTTGATGTAATTTCTTTAAAATATAATGAGTGGAAATGATAAGTATTACTCTATTTTATAAAAAGTAACATAATTTTATGGTTTGGAATGGAATAAATAGAGATATGAGGTGTTAGTTGTATTACCCTCTCTAGTGAAGATGCAACTTATAAAGTTGACATTCTTACACAGATATTCAACCATATCATTAGGACTATATTCAAATAAAATGATTGTATGAGAATTAAATTTTTATTATAATTTATAATGTATAATGGGATTATAAATGGACATTAACCCTTAATAAGGAAAGGAAAGACAAATCCCATGAAATGAATCATAGTCTTGACTTAAGACCTTTTTGAAATGAATCCTGATTGTTATCTGTAGATAGTTGAAGGTGTGATTTCTCATGTAGACTTCCTTAACCAAAATAGGGACATCGGAAAGAAAAATAAAAGGGATTACACTTCATTTTAATGAATTCTCATATGGAAAAGGACTTGCTCTGAGCTTATATAAGCTAGGGTTGTATTAAGTGAGTAAATAAATAACTCTTCCATGTGTGCTAGGACTTTTATGAAAAACATGATTTAGGATGTTAACAATATAAATCATAGCATGTGGATTAGTTGAGAAACAAATTTATCTCGCATAACTACATCTATTGTAGTTTTAACTAGGAACCCTAATGGGTAAGGAACCTAGTTGTTCAATAGGGTTGCTATAACTAATTTATAATGAGGAAATTAGTAAGATATAACCTTCTATTTAAGGTATGTTCATCCGGATGAGGAAAAATATATTAGATGTTGACACATGCCAACTCAGCAGCGTATTGCTTTCATGATGACTACTTTACGAGGATACTATGTTGCAGTTGACATGTCTCAACACAATTAAGAGTTCATTCAACTAGACTAACATAAATTCTAACTTGATCACATTTGTGCCCTAGGTAGAGATAGGGCATGATATAGTTTCGGGGTCAAATCATGTTGAATTAGGTTAAATAGACTCACCTAATCAACATAAGTTGATTGGTACATCTATGTACCCTTAGTCACCGAAATCGAGTCCTCCACACTAGGCCATGTTGCTGACCTTGGCTAGGGCTAAAATTTGAATGAGTGGAATGACATAAATCGGTGAGGACCATTCTAGATGACGATCAATTGAGGTGAAGGACTTATTTTTTTGACGAGTATGTCATATAGGAATATAAAAATGGAAAATATGTTTAAAATCTATGGCCAAAGTATTACAAGTTGTTGGTTACGCTATCCTATGTCTCCTAGTTTAAGAAATGGGATTTGAGATGAATATCGGTAACATATATTTAGATAGGCCTCTTAAGCAACACTTGATACACCTAAGAGGGGTAAAGGAACCAATTATATGTAGTATGCACATTATAACATTAACATGAGAGATCGGTGTTTCACTGAGTCATTTACAGCTACATATGGTTTTCTATTATGAGATAGATTGGCTTTGGAATGTGTGTTCTAAATTATGTTAATTTAGAACAGAGAAAATTATGCAAAAAAAATAAAAAAATCCTTGTTTCTAAAGTCTTAAAATGGGAATGTTACAAAAAGTGAATATAAGACAACATCTTATGATACCTTATAGGAGGTTTTATAAGCTTTTCCGTAGACCCAACTAACTGAAATCAAGACCGGGGCATCCACATGCACCCTTATCCCTCTTTAGGCATCCCAGGTCCAACATGTCCCTCTAGTTCTATATTTTTACGAGCTTCGATGCAACGATTGATTCTTCAAATGCGTTTCTAGTTTTCCTGAACTCTACGACTTCAACGAAGCCATTCTACCCTATCTTTGTAATTAGGGTTTTATTATTTATTGCTTAGCTTTCTTTTGTATATTTACGTATTTCATTCTTGCATTTATTTACTGCTATTATAATATCGATTAGGCACAATATTCCATATTTTTCATAATCATTTTAGTGAACTTTGACTTGATCTACACACTATTGTTTCATCATCATGAGTATCTCAATTAATGAATTCTTGCTCATCAATCCTAAATTATGACATATAATCCAAAATATCCTTCTACTACTCACATTCCTACTAATATGCATCCAGTTAATTATATCACTCATTTTTCGATGCATTTTCCCAACATATAGATTTTCCATATAATCCTCATGTTGACCTTTCTATTTTTGACAATGATCCACCTTTTCATATCAAGATTCACATTTACAATATGGGTATCAAGCATACTTTAATCGATAATGGATTTGAAATCAATCTATGTCCTATGTCATTCCTTGAAAAGATAGGTATTTATGTTGCTAATGTTAGTCCATCATCTCTTTCCCTTCATGCATATGATAGTTTTGTTCATTCGTGCATAGGTCACATTACTTTTCCTATCACTATTGGGACAACAAATATCAACATGATATTATTTTTCATTGACTTTCCAGTTTCATATAACTATTTACTTGGTAGGCCATGACTTCATGCCATGCAAAGGGTTCCCTATATGGTAAATCATTTTGTAAAATTCCTCTATGTGTGTGTCAAGTATACTATTCTTCGTGACCATCACCCATATAAATATTGCGACCATGATCCAAAAACTAACCTACCTATTCCAAGAACTGATAATAATGATGACCCGTAAATGATATATGAACTACCCCATTTACCACCACTCAAAGGTGCCATTTCAATGATAGATTTGGTCCCAACTACATCCCTTCCTCCCCTTGCTGCTACTACTACTATGGTACTTTATTCGGGCCTACACACACATCTAATGTCATTCCACCTACTTCACTATCACATGTGCATCCACATTTAACACATCCTCCCTTTACATGTAGATTTTTCATGAATGATTCTTATTGGGAGAACATTCCATTAGATCCTACTTATGATGTCACTATATGTTCACATGATGGTTTGACTAGAATAATTTTTACTTTTGAGGATCTTTATCCTTCAACTCACAATCCTCATATCTATTACAGTTCTGTCACTATCATTGCTGCTTATGGTTTACATGTCTTTTGTCTCACCATCTACCTTGCGTGAGCCCCTCATTTTTCTCCACTTACATTAGGAAAATATTGGCTTTCTTACTTCATGGGTATGGTAGACTCTAACCATACCGATATATCATTTTCTATGCCCTTTGGCCATGTGTTCATTCATGATAGTTCATTTCTTGGCTATACGTTGAATCTCACTCATTGGTACACACATGGTTGTCCACTACCCCCATTCAATAAAGAGGAGTATGCTATGGGCATGTGAAAATTATGCTTAGATGGTGATTTATGTGACTATCCGACACTACCGCTTATCGGGTCTCGAGATGCCTCACCATATGATTTTGAACTTGATAATGATGATCTTTTAGATGAGTTTACTTGATCGCATTCATTATTACATACACTTGGGGAAATTGCATTTATTAATTCCCCTTAGCATCGACATGCATCTTGCATTCACCTACTTACACTAGCATAAATATCTTTACACACCCTAGTATCATAATTTCCATATGATGCACTCTTATGCTATGGTTCACACTTGACCGTTGAGGGAATCCTATATACATAAACCTCACACTCACTACACATTAATTAAGATAAAATGTAAATACACTATTCTAATCTAATGCAAGTTTGTAGTAAATAATGAATACATAAATGAAGGAAATAACTCAAGAAAACTAAGCAATAAAAATATGAAACCCTAATGTGGAAAGAGGGTTCAAGAGCCTTAGCTGATTCAAATATGTTTTAGGACTATGTCGTAGTGAAGAACGTCACACAGAGCATGATACAATGAATATTTAAGTGATTTTTCTAGACTGGGGCACATGGAAATGGGATTCGGGGCACTGGGTACCTGCTCTACAATCTGGTGCCCTAGTCTGTCTTGAGAAGTATGGAAGCCAATTTCATAGAGTTGCCAAATGGTGCGAATAATTTTTTTATCACATATATGTCACACTTAGATCTCGATGTTATCATAAACCTACAAAAAAGGAATCACCTGCAAAACCCTAAACAAAACATAAAAACCCTAAAAAGAAACATGCATATGAAGGGGTCAGACTATCCTTAGCTTCCAAATTGATGGAATTATCATTAAGAGTTGCACTACATCTCAAAATCAATGTATTTTTGTGTGTGTTGGGGGTGGGGGAATTTTTCCCTAGGTTTCTCTTGTGTCATTCATACTACTGTGAGTAGTGAGCAAATAACTAGATGTAGAATGTAAATAATGTGTGCATGGAAATAATAGAATCCCCTCCTATGAAGTGTGATGTAGATGAACCAACCTTGTGTCCTTGTGATGGAGCTATATGGATGTAAATGGAGCTATAGATGCCTTGATGGATGAAACCTTAGGTGATGATAGCTAGTTCTTAGTTCTTGGTCTCTATTATGATCACATAAATTTATATTTATATGATTCCCTAGCTTGAATTTCATAATTAACCCCTAAAATTCTGACTACCAAAAATATAAGATGATAAAATGGCTAGAAATGGCCCAAAAGTGAGAGTAAAGTGTAAAGAGGACATGTGTGCTTAGAGGGGACAAGGGTACCTATAGTTGGCGTCCTTCAGGGGCGCTCTAGTCTAGAAAAGGTAAAACTAAAGTATGAAAAGACAAGTATGGGCCAATAAAGGTGCAAGACTGAAAGTAACATTACAAAAGCAATGAAATATGTCCAAAAACATGGGTTAATTAGTACTCTTATTTCTTAGGAATATGAATAGTAGTATGCTAGATAATGACTCCAAGTGCTTGATTTTATGTCTACATTTTCCCCTACTTTATGTTGGTGAGCATAATTCTTGATAACATAAAGTAGATATATATGCTTACCTGATATCCATGTAGATTTTGTATAAATCATGTTTGAGGACTAGAAAAAGCATGGAGTGATAAAAATATGGAGTGTGGAGACTAAATATGAAAAAAATTAAAAAGGTGATGAGAATGAACCTAGGGTGGAAGTGCGTGTGTAAATGTTGATGTGTGTGATGCACTACATGTTAGTATCGATATGTGTGATTTTTACTATGTGTGATGTTGACTTCTTTCTTCCCATACAGATGAACCTACAAAGGAGAAGACAACCAAGTAGTCAAATACACATGAATATGTATAAAATTATATAAGTGAAGTATGTAAATGAAAATTTTGAAAATGTGAAAAAGGAACATGTGCACCTGATTCGTGATGAGGAAAAGAGGGTGTAGAAAGGATCTTGTAGATGATGTGGAATCTGCATGAGTTTTTGGGCGATATCTCACCACTATTTGAAGAAGTGTAGGGATGAAAGTATGATTTATCCTCCAACATGTAATTGCTTCCTAAAATGAAGATATCTCTTTACTTATATGGTTTTTTGGGTGATTCGATGCCACGAAAAATTAGTGTAGAGAGGAAGGTGCAGTGTTATCCTTTAACTACCCCTGGATAACCTATAACTGCTCCTCGGAATGTGCTAAGGGCAATCTTCTCTGTAAAAGATTATGTGTAGAGTTATCTAGACTATGTTAAACCCATCTCTTATGTAACCCACTATGTCATGGATGAAAATTGAAAATTAAATTGTACTAGTACTGTGTTGTGTATGATGTGTAAACCCAAATGATGCCCCCTCATTTGGGGGCGCATGCATGTCACTATAGGAGTATTCCTCCCAAAAGAGGACCAACCACTGAAATTGTTCCCTATAGGGGGAGGGGATGTGCTTGGTAGAAACCAAGGCACATGCAAACAAAGTGGCTAGAAATAAGTGTTAGTATGAACAAACATGCATATAGAAGACAAGTGTAAATGACAAAGGAAATGTGTAAACTAGTATGTAAGTAGACAATTTAAACACCTAAGAAGATAATTTAAAACGTGAAAAAAAGGTTACAAACATAGGACATCACTCACGATGTCACAAGAAAATCAAGACTGCAATAAGACGCAAAAACAAATAAGTGTGCACAAAAGAAAAGGAATGTCCCACAAACAAGAACAAGCGATAAAATACAATATAACAAACAAGTATGGAAGCAAATATCCCAAATAGAAAATGTTGCACATGAATCACTGTTAATATGTAATAAAGATAAATCATATGTCAAAGCGTGTATAAACCAATAAAGTAGTATGCTATGAAAAAAAAAAACAATAGCACTTATAGTGTAGGAATGTGGATGCCCTTAAGAGCCTTTGTGGGACTTGGTACTAGGTACTAAACCAAACATCCACGCTTGCATGTAATGGATCTATAGACTTTGTGATCACAACTATAAAGCAAGTGAACATGCATGTATGATAAAGATAATGACATATAAGATATCTATCTAGCATGTGTAATAAGATGATTATGTAAAATTAAATGCAAGAAAGAGTAAGTATGAACCAAGATATGCAATATCTTTGTGGATGGAAGGAATGGAATGTAGAGTGAATGATAAAGAAAAGTGCCCCCAGTGAATGGAATTGTATATAGTGAGGTTCATTTTTTATGCCCCCTCATCAGTCAAGAATGAACCATAAATGAGAGTGTGTCATTGGGAAATGGTTGAGCTATGTGTTGTATGTAACGTGATGTGATGATGTGTGACATAGAGATGAAGTGTGAGGATGTGTGATCATTTAGCCTAATGTGTATATCACTACAAGATGATTAGGGAAAGTGATGATGTAACATTAATTGTATATCACTAAATGATGCTAAAGGAAGTAATGATGTAGCATGATGACATATATCACTAACGTAGGAATGTCACATGAGAAAAGGATTGAATGGTTGATTGTGGGAAAGCGATGTGGTCCATTTCTCATGTATACCCTCAACATTCTAGTATGGACCATGAGACTAGAGTGCATCATCGGGTAGAGACAGAGCATAAAATTAGATGTTTAAAATGTGTGTGAGATGTGTAGTAGGTGTAGTGTAATGTGCAATGTATAGGATGTAATGCAATATGTGTAGATGATATAGGTGTAGAAGATGTATGACACATAATAGATGTAGGATGTAAGATGTAAAATTTAGGATTGAAGATGCATGATGTGTAGTGTCTATTGTGCAGTATGTGAGGTTCATGTGTATATGATGCCCTCAACAATCAAGTGTGAACCAAAGCACAAGAGTGCATCATCGGGTAATGTCGATATTGGTGTATATGTTATGTGTAAAGATCTATGTGTGATGTGATGAGAGTATAATACTCATGTTGATGCTAGAGGGGAGAGAATAAGTGTGATGATGCCTAAGTCAAGCGTGTGATGGTGAGTACACTACTTGATAAAAATAAAGGATGAAAGTCCTCTATCTAATGCTTGTGGTGATGAAGGCATGTAACCATGCTCATAAGAGTGGTGGAATTTGAAATGTGTCTTGGTTCGAAGTAGGAGTGGTTTGCTTTGAAAATATGAATTGGAAATGGAAGTGGAGATGGATTGTAAGGAATATTGAATGGGGGAACCTAGGTGGGATTGATGACACTACAGAAGACTTGATAGGAGAAGAAGGTGGATTGATTTTGAGAGGTGGTTGCATATTTTGACTTGGTGAACTCCTTATATAACTTGAGAGGAGGTGGAGTGAGAATAATTTTGAGAGGTGGTTGCTTAGTTTGAGTGGATTGAATGGACAGTGCTTGACTGATTGGAGAAGGCACATTAGAAGTGATGACTTGATGCTCAGAGAAATCAATGAATCGATTTAGGAACCCATTGAAATGTAACAATTGAAGGGGACAATGTAACTTGATGTTGTGCATTTAATGAGATAAATCCTTCACGCTCAATATGATAAATCCTTCACACTCAATATGTTTGATTCTCCATTGTAAAGTATAATAATAGTTATCATTATGTCTATTGATTTGATGATAATTGCAATATGGATGACCTTGATATTTTACTAGTTGATAAGGAGGATAGTAATGAGTAGGTGGTAAAGTGATCAATTTATGAATAAGGAGCTCAATAAGAATATAATTGTGCTTAGTATTATGATCAAAGGTGAGAGGCTCTGGTAATGGTATGACTTGAGGCTCACTAATATAAGCACATTTAGAAGACATAGAATGAAGATGGGATGTAGAAGGAGAACAAACATGAGCCTAAGAAGCATCCTTAAGATGTTATATTTTATACTTAAGAGATGTAATCTTGGATTCCATAGCCTTAATTTTTTCTTGAAATAAATAATGCAAAGCTTAAATTGACTCCAAATGGGTTGATTATATGAGATCATGAGGACTAGGGTCATAAAATAAATGATAAAAAATAGTACTTACTTGATGTGGAGGTGTATCTTGGGAAGATACATGGTGTCTAGGGCCGTTTAAGAACAACTTGGAAATTAAGATGCATTTGAATTAAATCAAACAAATAAATTTGAGGAATTATAGGAGACATGATAAAGAATATGATATTCCAAAGAAGGATTCAAAAGACCGATCATGAGTGGGGTTCACCAAAATGATTAAGCTAAAATGTAAATACTCTAGCCTAATCTAATGTAAGAAATAATGAATAAATAAATGAAGGAAATAACTCAAGCAAACTAAGTAATAAAAATATGAAACCCTAATGTGCAAAGAGGCTTGGAAGATCCTTAGTTGATTCTAATATTCCACAGTCATAGAAGACCAATTGAACATACATGGGGAATCATCACACACATGAGCTCGAGAAAATATAGATCCTAGTGATTTGGCTTGACTAGGGTTCCTAGAAAAGGGATTAGGGCACTTGGGGTGCCACTGTTTTGCATTGGGCACCCTGGTCTATGTGGGAAGTCTCGGAAGACAATTTCATAAAATCATCAAGATGGTGTGAAGCCTTCACTTCTTATCGCATGTATGTCACACTTAGATTGTTGATGTCTTCGTAAACCTTCACTAAAGGAATCACTTACAAAACCCCAAATAAAGAATCAAAACCATAAAAAATAAATATGCATATGAAGGGGTCAGATCATCCTCAGCTTCTAAATTGGACTTATCACTAAGTGTTGCACTACATCTCAGACCTAATGTAGTTTTGTGTGTGTGTGTGGGAATTGTGCCCTAGGTTACTCTTTTTCCAATCACAATTTGTGAGTAAAGAGAAAGTAACTATATGGATAATGTAAATAATGTGCATGGAAAAATAGAATCCTCCCTATGAAGTATGATGCATATGAAGAAACCTTTTGTCCTTGTGATGGAGCTATATGGATGCAAATAGAGATATAAATGCCTTGATGGATGTAACCTTAGGTGGTGATAGATAGTGCTAGTGCTTTCTCTCTTATTATGATAAAATAAATTTATATTTATATGATTCTCTCACTTGAATTTCATAATCAACCCCAAAAATATAGACTACCAAAAAGATAAGATGCTCAAATGGCTAGAAAGAACCCAAAAAGTGAGATTAAAGTGTAAAAGGATAGGGGCACCTTACGCTAGTGTCTTGTTTAAGGTGCTCCAATATGATAAAAGGTGAAACTAAAGTATGAAAATATAAAATGGACCAAAAATGTGAAAGACCAAAAGTAGTAACAAAAAAAAATAAAGATGGCCAAAGACATGGATTAATAAGTAATCTTCTTTCTTAGGAACCATATGAATAGTAATATGTGATTGAGACTAGATAATGACACTAAGTGTGTGATTTTGTTTCTACACACATTACACATCTTCACACATCATACACTTTTCTACATATACAATCTTCAATCTATTATGCATCATTCACACTTTGTGCTTCATACTAGGGTTCATTTTAAGAGACCTCTTAGAAATCAAAGGTGGAAAATACCTGTGAATATCCTCGAACCAGGTTTTGTGGGAAGGTGAATTTTTTGGGGGTCCAAAACAAATTTTTGCCTAATTTTTAAGACAAATGACAGAAGGCTATAGACGCACGAAATAAGATTTTCTATTGCATGTCAACAAGGTGGTTTGACGTGCATCAACAAAACATTTTGACGTGTGTCGGTGAGGTTCATTGATGCGCATCAACCACCTTGTTGATGCGTGACAACAAATCTTCTGGCAGGTATGCGTCGTAGCCTCTCCCTTTGGTCGAGCGACAACAAAATCTCCTTGTCATGCATCAAAACTCTCTGTCACACATCTAATTCTTACTGCACTCCTCACATCACACATCAACAAAATATCCATGTTTTTATGTTAAAAACTCTCCATGTCTCGTGTCTAGCTCTGAGCCTACACCCTCGTCACACGTTTGTAGCCTCTCGCCCTTCTATCACACATTTACTATACTTGATAATACATATTCCCCCAGGTGGTATGAGTGATCTAGTAGTGTTCTACCTAGTGAATAATCTAGGATTATATAGGGGATAGTTTCAAGGGTAGGTGAAGCTGACCCCTAAAAAAATTAAACTATAATTTTTAGGCAAATAGGTCACTAACCTGTGCTAGAAAATTCACCTTTTCAAATTTTTCAAAAATGGAATATTCACCATATTACGAATATTTTCCACTAAAATTATCCTTACTTCATACACCCATACATCATGCACATTCTACACACTAAATCTTCAACATCGTGTGTGATTTTACACTTTCACACTTATATAATCTACACATCTTGCATTTTGTACTATACATTAAACCCTTTATACATCACACACCTATGAAATCTACTATACATATTGCACACTTTACTACTTATCCTCTACACCTTGCACTCATTACCCAATGAAACACTCTAGTCCCATGGTCCATACTTGATTGTTGAGGGTATACATATCAAATGGACCTCATCACACCCATATCATCCTACACTTTGATGTGAACTATTAATCAATCAACCTTTTTTTTATCACACTATGTGACCTATTTAGCCATCACACTCTTCAAACATTTTGTGATATATGCTTTTAGTCTGAATCATAACTCCTTTTTTCTAGTATTCCATCCATACATTTCGTGATATATGATTTGTGCTACAGCATCATGTAATCTACCATCCTAATCCTACATTTCATGATATATGATTTATGTTACATCATCGCCTCTTCTGTCTTTCCTATTCATCTATTCTCGTGATATACGCCTTGTGCTACATCATCACACTTTCTAGCATCCTATCCATACAACTTATGATATATGATTTGTTCTTCATCATCACATCATCAAGTTAATATATTTTGTGATCTATGCCTTTTGCTACATCATCACAATTTCTAAGCATCATATCTATAAATATTTTGATATACACTTTGTGCTACATCATCACATTCATCTATTTTGTGATATACACCTTGGGCTACATCATCGCACTTTCTAAAATCCTTCCTCATGCATATAGTGATATAAAATTTAGGATAAATAATCACACATCCTAGCACCTCATCCTAAAACTTTAAAATCACATCATCCCTAAGTCACATTCAATTTAATCTACACATCATCATTCTACAATCAACACTCCACGCTTTATTCATCAACTCTTTCTAACACACAACAACACATCATTCAGACCATTTCCCGATGACGCACTCGTTTATGTTTCATTCCTAACTTCCGAGGGGAAATAAATAAATGAACCTTATTACATACGTACACATCCACTCAAAGGGCACACTAATCCTATCACTCACATTGCATTCCATTTTTGTCATCCATATCATACTGCATATCTTGGTTGCATTTACTCTTATTTACATTTACATGTTACATGTTCATCATATTACACATGCTAGATAAATATCTTATATGCCATTATTGTTATCATACATACATGCTCGTTGTTTAATCTAATCTAGAATGACATGTAAATAAATAAATAAATAAATGAAAATATATGGAAAATGACCCAAAAACTAATGAAAAATGAAAATAAAAACCCTAATATGTAAGAAGAGTAAGGAAAAACTACTCAGTTGATTAGAGGAGCTCAATGGACTATGTCACAGAAATGAACAAAAATAATTTGGAAGCAAGAAGAATGAATATGCAGAGGGTCTAAAAAAGGATGGATCTAGCTATATCTAGCTAGAACTGGAGCACTGAGAGGGACTGGGGCACCTACGGGTGCTCTGGTCTATGCAAAATGGGCACCCTAGTCTGTGTAAAAGGTCTAGAAATAAGAGTTTCACAGTTCGAGAGGGTGGTCTCAAACCCTCTTTCTGTGTCACATCAGATTCATGCCTTGCTCCAAGTGTGTCATAATCCAAGATGATGATAGAAGACCTGCAAAAATACCAAAAAGAAATAAGTATCAAAACCTAAAAAAAGAAGAATGCAAATAAATGAATGGTCGACTGACCTCAACTGCCACAATAATGGGCTTACTAACTGAGCATTGCACTACATTTCACCCAAATGTAGTTCTGGTGTGTGTGTGTGCATCATGTGCCCCTAGGTGCTCTTGTGTCTCAGTTGTACACTTTGAAGTAGTGAGCAATAACTAGATGTATAAAATGTAATAGAATGTGTGTATGGAATATAATAGAATCCCTCCCCCTATGTGTGATGCAGATGAACCAACCTTGTCCTTGTGATGGAGCTAATGGATGCAAATGATCTCCAAATGGATGCAACTCTAGGTGGATGATAGTAGTGACTAGTGCTTGGTCCCTCATTATGGTCTCATAACTTTATATTTATAGGGTTCTCTTGATCTAATTTCATAATTAACCCCAAAATGGCCACCACCAAAAAGATAAGAAGCTAAAATGGCTAGAAAGAGCCCAAAAAGTGGTGGGAAAGTTCAAAAGGATCGGGGCACCCCTGGTGGGACCAGGGCACCCATGGGCACCCCAGTACTAGCTTGGGTGCCCTAGTCAAGGCTAAAATAATGTGAAATGATGAAAGTTGATTGGGCATGTGGGTGTAAAAGGTCGGGAATGATGAAATAAAATAAAATAAGATGGCCAAAAGATGGGGGTTAATTAGTACTTTCTTCACTCAAAAACCTTCTAAATAGTAGTATGAGACCGGGACTAAATAATGTCTAAAGTGCATGATTTTGTGTCTACATTTTCCCCCACTTTATGTTGGTGAGTGGAAATCTTGGTAACATAAAGTAGATAGAGATGTGTACCTGATGTCCATGAAGATTGTAGTAGAAAACATGCGTCAAAGGACTAGAAAAAGCATGGAATGACAAAAATGATGGAGCATGGAAACTAAAGATGAAAAAGTGCAAAAAAAGTGATGAGAGTGAACCTAGGGTGGAAACACGTGTGTAGTGTTGATGTGTGTGATGTACCTGCATGGTTAGTATGGTGTGTGTTGTCATGAAGTGTTTTGTTGACATTTGTTGTTGTTGTTGTTGTTTTGCCCCCATTTGACTTCTTGTTTCTCATACATACCGGACTTGCAAGGAGAAAATGATCAAGTAGTCAAATATGTATGTATGTATGTGTAAAAAATGTAATGTAAAATATGCATGTAAATGTATGTAAATGTGTAAATAAAATACACAAATGAAAAAAATGTAAATGGAACATGTGCACCTGATCCATGTCGAGAAAGAGAGTGTAGAAGGATATCCTCTGTACTTGCCGAGGTTTTTTTGGGTGATCACACCATAGGTCAAGAAGTGTAGGGAGGAATTCCATTATATCCTCCAACCTTTAACTACTTCCTTGAATGTGTGTGAAGAGATCTCTGTACGTCCTAGTTTTTTGGGTGATCCATGCCACTGGCCAAAGTAGTGTAGGGAGGAACACCCATTGTAACCTCTCAACTTTAAACTTTTTCCCAAATGCTAAGGACAACCATGTCCTATAAAATCCATTGTGTATGGGGTTCATAGACTAGTTTTCTAACCCACTCATATAAACCCACAATGCCAAGGGTGGAAAGTGCACTGAACTAAACCAGTGTAAATGCATTGTGTAGTATGTAAAAACCCCAAATGATGCCCCCTCTTTTGGGGGCATGCGACATCATTGATAGGAGAATGCGGCCCCAAAAGAGGACCAACCACATGAACTCTAAAACTCTTCCCTAGGGGAAAGGGAATGCACTTGGTAGAAACCAAGGCACACACAAACAAGAAGGCTAGCCAAAGACAAGTGTTAGTATGAAAAAACATGCATGTATAAAAAAATGTGTAAGCTACACAAACAATGTAAAAGCTACCAAGAAAAGTAATAATGTAAACACACAAGAAGAAAAAAAGCCACACAAAGTGGGTTGCAAAAACATGGGGACATCACTCATGATGTCACAAGACACACAAGGCCATCATGGCCACAAAAAAAAAACAAGTGTGCACACCAAACATAGGGCAAGGCCCACATACAAGAAAAAAAATAGCAAAATAAATAAACAAAAAAAGTATGGAAGAAAATATCCTGCATAAAAATGTTGCACATGAAGCACCCATTAGCATGTTAGAAAGATAACTAGTATGTCAAAAGCATGTATAACCAAGTAATGTAAAGTGCTAAGTACAAAATGAAACAATAACACTTGTGAGAGATGAATGTGGATGCCCCCAACGAACCAGTGTAGGAAGGGTAGAAGGTGAGCATCCATGTTGTGTAAGAGACTTGTATCTATGATCACAACTAGAAAAAACATGTGAACATGCATGTGTGGATGATATAGATAAATGACATACAAGTAATCTAACTAGCATGTGTAATAAAGTGACCATGAACAAGAAAAAGTAAGCAAGAGTAAAAGTAACCATAATATGTATATATGTTGTGGATGGATGGAATGGAATGCAAAATGGAGTGATAGGAGCCACGTGCCCCCAGTGAATGGAAATGTATGCAATGTGAGGTTCATTTGGTTTTCCCCTCAAAGTCAAATGAACCATAAACGAGAGAGTGCATCATCGGGAAATGGTTGAATAGTGTGTGTGTGTCTAACGCATGTGTGATGAGTATGTATGTGTAGTGATGATGATATGTGACATATAGAAGAGATGTGTGTGAACCTTATAGCCTAAGTGTATATCATGACAAAAATGAATGTATGATGATGAAAGCGTATATATCACTACAAGATGAATAGAGGAGTGGTGAGTGATGTATCCTAAAGTGTATATCACTACAAGATGAATAATAAGGAGTGGTGATGTAGCCTAAAGCATATACCACTACAAGATGATAGAGTAAGTGACCATTTATGATATAGAGTAGTGACCATTTAGCCTATAAGCATGTGTCACTATCCTAGAAATGTCACATGATGAAAGGTGAAATGATAAATGTGTGATGAATGTAAGGTCCATTTGATTTGTAAACCCTCGATAGTCAGTATGGACCGAGGAACTAAAGTGTGTCATAGGGTAGTGAGTGCAACATGTAGAAGATGTAATATATGTGTGATGATGATAGATGACCATGTGATGATAGATGTGTGTGTAATGTATATGTGATGTGTATATGTGTATGTAAAAATGTAATGATGTATGATGTATAATGTAATGTAATAGTAGTATGTGTGTATGTAATGTATGTAGTAGTATATATATGTGTATGATGTGATATGTATATGTAGATGAATATGTGACATGATGATGAAGATAGTGTGATGTATGTATATGTATGATATGTAAATGTGAATGTATGATGTAGAAATGTATGAATGTATGATGATGTATGATGTGTATGATGTGTGAATAGATGTGTGTGTAATGTATACCTATAGTGTAGTGTGTGGGGTTCATGTGTAGTAATCCCTCAATAATCAAGTGTGAACCGAAGCACAAGAGTGTGTCATCATGGGTAATGATGATGCTAAAATGTGTGATGAGTATGCCTATGAGAAGATTGATGTATGAGAATGCAAAGATGATATAGATGTGTAGATGTGGTGATGGGTGGGGGGGGATGTATTAGATGTGATGCCCCCAAGTGTATGAATGAATGAATGAATTAACTAATGACAGTGAAGGATGAAGGTCCTCCATCCAATGATGTGATGATGATGAAAATGTATGACTATGCTCTAATAATGGTGGTATAGTAGATAAATGTTGTGTTGGTGAATGAATTCTATGTGCATGTGAGGGATGAATGTATGATGAAGGTCATGGCATCACAAAAATGTGTCGGTGATGGAGATCTACATGATGTTGAATGTGAAGATGAAGACCCACGTGGAATAAACCGAGGTGGTGACCTATGTCGAGATGTAGTAACTATCCTAGGAATGGGCCTATACCTATGTGTAGGACTAGTGGAATGATGTGGTCATGTAGATGATGCTTGAGTAGGTGAGATAGGAGTAGATTGTGCTTTGAGAAACATAGAATGTGATGTGCTAGAAGAAGTAGATGATGATGTGTAGCTATTGCTATGCAGAGATGGATGACCATGGAGTAGATGGAGGGACACCATCAATAGAAATGACCTGATTGTTGTGAATAAATTTAAGTCACAAATGATTCATAGAAATGATAGATTGAGAGTGATGAATCCAATTGAGACCAAGAAGCATGTCACATCCATCAAATCAATGTGTTTCCAATGAGGAAAGGCACAAGTAGTGTAAGAGGACCAACCATAACATGTAGTTTAACAACACCAAAGGGTTTGTTGAAAGGGTACTCAATTTGTGATTGGAGGATAGCCGATAGCCTTGAGAAGTGAAATAGAGCATGC
Organism: Taxus wallichiana var. yunnanensis; assembly: GCA_018340775.1. Lineage (NCBI taxonomy): Eukaryota > Viridiplantae > Streptophyta > Pinopsida > Cupressales > Taxaceae > Taxus > Taxus wallichiana. Next base: position 849,216,879 of record CM031243.1, read on the forward strand.
ACTAATGGGCCATGATGGGTCAACCTTAGTGTTGTTAATGGAGGTCGAGCCAATAGATGCATTGATATGTAAATGATTAGATGTAAAATTTGCATGATAATCATGATCGAGAGAAAAAATGATTGGTGGTGAAGCATCAGTGTTTACAACTAAGAAATCAAGAGCTCCTAATCCAGGAGGAGGTACTGTGATATGTATGATTGGAAAAGATTCGATGTCTTCTTGTCACATTGTTGAGATTCATTGTTAAAGAGCTTGAGTTTACCCTTGTCATTGTCATTGGTTGGTGAGTTAGTAGACTCTGAAACTCTAGTTTGTTTTCATCAATTAGATCTTGGATGATTGTATGAGTTTGAAACATCTATTTGTAGAATGTCCCACACATCGATGATAATCACAATGGAAGTTCTCATTGTAGTTCCTACCTTTTGGTCATGATGGGTCTAACTCGAGTGGTGGGGAAGGGTAATAAGATTTCTCTCGAAGAAGTTGTTTCAATATAAGATGTGGAGCCATTGGAAAGTTACTAAATGTGTACCAAGGTTGTTGTGACTGAACCTCTTTAGTAGGAGTGACTATTGTTGACATGATTTTAGTGTCATTGGTTGGTTTAGTTGTAGATGGTTTGAATGGTGTCTTGTTTGGAAAATGAGTGGAGGATGAAGCTTGTTCCTGATATTTAAGCTTTCCTATGGATAGGAGTTTGGTCTCACATGAAGCTTAAGAGTATGAAAAAGTTGATCAAATGAAGGAGAGGTTTCAAAGAGAACACTCTCTTGGAGAGGTGGTAAAAGACTCTGAATGAACAAGTCTTGAAGCTCAGAGTCTGCAAAGCACATTTTTCATCTTAGCTAGATTGTTCTTATACCTCAAAACATAGTTAGCGAGGTGTTCATTTGATCCTGTTTAAGTTGTGCTAGCTGAGTAAGAGATCTTAGAGCCAATATTGATGGAGAAATGAGTAAGAAAAGCATCGGATAGATGTGTGAATGAAGTTACCAGTGAACAAGTAGGTCATAAAACCAACACATCACATAATCATGGAGACTACGAGGAAAGATTTAGCTAAAAGAATATGATCATCAAAAATCAAGACAAAGTGACATGAAATGCTCTAAGATGTTCTGTGGGTCACCATGCCCATTGAAAATGGGAAGCTTAGGGGTGAAAAAACTAGGAGGGAATGGATAAGTAGAGATGGTAGGTGTGAATGGAGTATGTAATAATAAAGTAGAATCTAAATATGATGATGCATGCAAAGTGGCCTGTTGTAACTTACAAATTTGAGCTTGAAGGTCATGATAAAGAGAAGTTAAGTCTTGATTGCCAATGGATGAAACCTTCATATATGAGAAACTAAGGGTGGCGTAAAATGATTGGTAGGAGTAGTAAAAAAATGAATAGTAGAAATAGGTGGAAGAGTAGAAGTGAGTGGTTGAGTTGAAGCAAAAAAGTGGGTATGGTATATCCAAGAAGCATTGAGTTCTCACCAAATTAGTAGCTTCCTCATGAGCCACATGTAAAAGTAAGTCTAGATCTTGAGGGTGCTTAAAATATGATCATTAATGGCCTTAAGATGTTCTTTAATAAAATCAGTATGAGAGTGAGCCATGGAAAAGAGAATAAACCCTAGAATGATAAGGTATGAATGAAGATCCTAGAAGTGTGAATGATCGATTGGGTTCACCAAAATGATTAACTAAAAATGGGGGATATATGTGATAGTTAATTATCTAATCTAGAATGACATGTAAATACAATAAATAAATGTAGTAAATGACTATGGAAAATGACCCAAGCAACTAATCTAATGAAATTAAAACCCTAATAGTAAAGAAGAGAGTTAGAATGAACTTAGTTGATTAGAGGAGCTCATGGATTGTGTGTGTGAAAAATGACTGGAGAAAAAATGAAAACAAGAATGACTGTGCAAAGGTCCCAAAAAGGATGGATCTAAGATATCTAGCTGGATTAGAGTGCTGAGAGAGGAGAGGGATACTGGGCACCTATGGGGCTCTGGTCTAAAAAATGGGCACCTTGGTCTATGTGTAAAAGATCTCAAAACTAAGTTTCACAGGTTCGAAGGTGGTCTAAAACCCTCATTGTGTGTGTCACATTAGATTACATACTTGTACTCAGCCAGTGTCACTGATAATCCAAGATGATAGAAAAGACCTGCAAAAAACCAAAAGAAGTATCAAAACCCTAAAAAAAGAATGTAAATGAATGGGTTAGATGACCTCATCTACCACAATAGTGGGCTTACTAACTAAGTTTTACACTACATTTTGACCCAAATGTAGTTCTAGTGTGTGTGTGTGTGTCATGTGCCTAGGTGCTCTTGTGTCAATCACACTTTGTGAAGTAGTGAGCAATAACTAGATGTAGAAAATGTAATAATAAATGTGCATAGAATAGAATAGAATCCCTCCCCTATGCTTGTGTGATGTAGATGAACCAACCTTGTCCTTGTGATGGAGCTAATGGATGCAAATGATCTCCAGACATTTAGAGGTTGATGACATAATGGAATGAACTCTAACATGTTTAAAAATTCTTTTATTTTCTTGAAATATCATGCTACATTTTGTTGTAGGTTATGAACTCGGATATTTTTGAATGATCTCTTTAGGATGCTTAACAACGTTAAGTGAAATGAGGCTTGCTTCAGGACTATTGAGGAACAATCTAAGTCCTAGACCTAAGAGATATATCCTAACGGGATTCTAAACTAAGGTAGATGTACCTATTTTTCTATCTATGTCTACTTTATTTGGGATAACATCCTATCCTAAGTTGCATGTTCTAAGTTGAGGGAACCACCTATGGTGATGCTAGGTCTATTTCTTATCTAATACCTAATACTATATGGTTGTGAGCTATGACCTAACCTAAGGTGGCAATTACTTATTGAAATGTTTTTAAACCTAAGGTTATTACTTCTAAACTATCCTATGGTCATAACCTAAACTAAGGGAATCGACCCTAAACTAATGAAATAAGGAAAGGGGACCCAAGGGTCGTATGGCATTGGTAATTTGGTGATGGTTCCTAATCTATTTATATGATTTGATTTTTTAATAAATGACATCGAACTACCAATTTAAAGTAAGCATGAAAAATTTGGTGGAATGTACGTGATTCTTCACTAAAGTTAGCAATGCATGCGAATTCAAATTAGGATTCACCAATTCTGGATGGTGGTGGCATGGAGGGATAGGTGGGAATTTTGGAATCAATGGAATTTATGAGTCTCATTTTTGGTGAGAAAACTTCCTAGGAAACAATGCAGGAGGATTTTTTGGAGGTTGTTTGGTCATTCATACTCTCTGATTTTTGCTCTGCATGAAGCTATCTGGTTCTTCAAACCAGCAGTTCTAATTTCACTTTGTGGCTATTTTTTATTTCCTTGGTCCATTTTTGATTCAAGGAAAGTATATGAGACATTGGGGAAAGATATTTTTGGTTGTTGATCTTGCTTGGAAAACAAGAAGAGTTAGAAGCTCGACTGAAAGTATTATTCGAATTGGTAAAGGCACTATCAGACATGATAGGCTCTATCCATTAAGATTTCTTGCATTTCTTTAAATGTTTCATTAAAACAATTCTGCTCTCATGAGATAAATGTTTCGTTTGTGGTTCTGGTTCCTTGCTTTCTTGTTGAAAGAATCTCTGTGCTTTTGTTTTGGGACCCTTGCATGACAATTTTGTTTTTGGTGTTCTTACTGAATGAGTTAAAATGATGAACTGCATTTGCAACTGTCAAGACTTTAGTGTTTTGTTATAAATATAAATACTTGGATTGTCTGCCCGAAAAAGAGTTTAAGTAAGTAGTTTTTGTTTGAAGTTTCGAACTAGAAATCTCTTCGAAGGCATAAAAGTAAATGGATACTCTTCTCTATTACATATTTACTCTTCTCTATTGCATATTTGAGTTTTAAAGTGGTATTACTCCTTCTGCGATCGGTATGGGTATACATTTTGTCTTATTGTATGAACACAATCTTGTGTAAGGGTAAGGAACGGATATCTTGTTGCTTCTATTCTGGGTAAACCTACATTGTTCTAACTTGAATGTATTTGATTGTTTGTGGAAGGTAGAAGAATACTCTCCTATATAGTATCTTGTTTGTAGAAGTTTAAATACTCCTTTTTGGGACTTTTTGTATACTTTGATTTGCAGTATGAACCCGAACTTGTGTTAGAAAAAGAGAGTTAATGGGTGAAGGAGGTTTTTGGAATCATCTATATTTTGTACTCTAAACTTTCATAAATACTGTGAAGGAATGATTTTCTCTATTTCTGTACTACTTCAAACTTTAAAATTGATAGGAGCTGAGTCAATATGGTATTTTGATTAATGTCTTTAGTTTTGAATGCGTGAGGAAAATAGAAGGAAAGGTTGACTTAAACTTGTTGTTTGGTTTTAGTTTCCTCTTTCAAAACTCTTGAACGGACTTCTAGGTTTTATAAAGGTCTTGGAATTAACTAGTGGAAATAGTAGAGAAGACATCTTATGTGCGCTTACTATGTTTGAGTATTCTCGTGTAGTTAATATGTTTAAAATTTTGGAAGTTGAGCTTTTGGTAGATTGTTGAAGATATGTTGTTTGAACATACTTTGGGTGACGCTTTTCTCGAGTTGATACCAAGTATTACCATTCTTAGCTCTGTTCGGCTATCTTAAGTTTGATCTTTCCATCCTTAACACTTTTAGGACTTGGATGTGAATGATAACTATCTTTTTCTCACATTCTTCTTGGAATGAATTAAGTAAATTAATAACAAATTGTCGTTTCTTTAATGGTGAAACTCCTAGAAAGTTTATTCAAGATACGCTTTTGTATGTAATCGGTTTTGTATCTTACAGACTGATTTCTTTATCTTAAGGATTTGGGGGTATGGGGAACTATCTCTACTGATTATTTTACATCCTTCTTTCCTTTGAATGAACAATAGAATGATCTTCCGACATAACTCTTTTCTCTTCCACTCTCAGTGCTAAGCTCTCCATTTTCAGTTTTAGAAAATTGTAGGGTATGATGTTGACCCTTCTTGTCTAAAGATGCATATGGGAATTTGGTTTAACCGAATGATAAGGATGTTGTAAACTGTTCACTCTCTATTTTGATCTTCCTTTATTTAGATAAACCTTTTTATAGGTTTAAGGAATCAAAAGAATTACTTTTATTAAGGTGATTAAGTATTAAATGTTACTACTTTATTAAAGTTGTTCAGATTAAATTGATGTAAATATTGTGGCTGGATATATTTCCTTTCTAATATAATAAGAGGCCTAATCTATAAACCTAGGCTATATATATTTTGACTTAGAATTAGTCCACATCTCGAATTGTGAATCTCTTAATTATTTTATTTGTGGGATGAATCAACCTATAAATGTTACTATGTTAGAATGAACTTGACCGTACATGTTTTCTCAAACTTTGTAAAGATGAATAAGAAGGTCTTGGTTTCAAAGTAACTAGTTTGTTTATATAGTGAAGTTGATTTTGTTTTTCAAATTCAAAAGAATTATGAAACAATTATTGATAGGAATTTTTATTTGAGATAAATAAGTAATTGTTGGGTCAATACCTAACTGATATAATGCAGTGGATTAGATGATTATATTATGACCTCTTCCTATAATGTGAATCATATTTATTATTGTGCTTCTCTTATGGTTGTTATTACTTATGATTTGTTTGAATGATTAATTAATTGTTTCATTAAAGAAGAATTTTTTTAATGGAACAATTAGTGGAATGAACTTCGTTTTAATGCTTAGTGCTTATCATACTCAATTGATGAACTCGACCCATGCTAGCAATTTTACAGAGATGGACTTCGTAAGTGATAAAAGAAGGAAATAACTTTTATGATGTATTGGCTGATTTAAAGTCTAGATCTTTTAAAGAGATCTTTGATTCATTATTGAGATGTATTGAAAAGAAAAAGTTGTATTATTTAATGTTTTTAGTACTTGCTTTGACATGCAGTTTGCATGAGATGCATAGTCTTGTAAATTGTGTATTTTATCATGATGAATTGAAAATATTATCGATTCTCTTCGAATTATGTGTAAATTCTTTTGTACATTTATGAAGGAAGTTGTAATAATATCTTGATGGTATTTGGCATATCTTTTTGTATTCTTAATTTTGTCGTCATTAATAAGTTGGATGAAGAGAAATAGTTCAATCTCTCTCTTTATTTAGAGCAACTTGTTAAGTTGCATAAAGATTACGTTCTTTATATAAGTAATATATAATGATAATGGGATGTGTATTGAATATACAGCTTAAACTATAAAAAGTGCGAAAGATTTAAAAGGTATGATAAACACTAACACATAACTAGGTAGAGAGGAAGACTCTTCCTCTCTCATGGAAATATAAAATGAAATAATGGAATTTTAGATTGTTAAATCACTTAGACTTCATTTTCTATGAAGTTTGCTCTAAAGTGGAACTTGAATGGTTGTTGCACCTTATTTGAACAGTTGAGTTCATTAATTTAACCTTTCAATAAATTATGTTCTATTTTTGGATATTTGCTCGACATGTCAGAGTTACCGAACATATAAACAATCATGAGTAAATGAAGTTCTTTAATATTAATTAAATCAAATACGGATGAAGAACTTAAGGGTGTTAGATTTAGGATTGAGCAAGGTTTCCGTAATACGAATCTTAATACAATTTTAATTAAGTGTTAATGACCTCCTATGGGTATGTACATCGTGATGATGTAGTTCTTCTAGATGTTGGCATACACCAACTACTGTAACTATACCCACGTGAAGACCAAGGTCTTCACGAGGATACAGTGTTGCAGTTGACATGTTGCAACACCCTTCCGCATTAGTTCATCTAGATCTACACACATATGGACTTGAACTTAGTTTCTCTCTAGGCCAAGCTAGCAACATGAATTAGAATAGGAAGTAGCTTTCTATGACTCAAGGTATCTTGGTACATTCGGTCAACTTAGGTCATATGAGTATGCCCATCTACCCCAAGTCATCGTGAGTGTCTCCCTATAACATATTATGTCACTAACCTGGGTTAGGGTCAAACCTTGGGCAAGTGGACTAACAAAAGTCAGAAAGACCATTCTAGATAATAGAAGAGTGAGGTGAAGGATGTATTCCGATTTGACGAGTATGTCATCTAGGAATAGTAATATGAATAGTATGTTTAAAACCTTTGGCCAAAGTATCGCCAATTACCGGTCAGCATTGTCCGATGTCACCTAGTTTAAGGAACATGATTTTAGATGAATATTCGTAACAATTATTCATAGAGGTTATTTAAATAGATCACTTAGTACCCAGTTTAGGTAAGAAAAACCAATTATACGTAATATACGTAAAATTATTCAATACTTAGAGACAAGCATGAGAGATCGGTTAGGGACCAAGTCATGCAATGAGAGATCGGTAATTCATCGAGTCATTACAGCTGCATATGGTTATCTGTTATGAGATTGATTGGCATGGAATGTGTGTTCTAAATTATGTTTTATTTAGAATAGAGAACATTGTGTAAAAAAATTCCCTTGTTTCTAAAGTCTTAAAATGGGAATGTTACACTCTTTTGATCTAATTTCATAATTAACCCTAAATTGGCTAACCACCAAAAAGATAAAGATATCAAATGACTAGAAAGAGAAAAAAAGTGGGGGAAATTTAAAAAGGATTGGGGTGCCCTTGGTGGGACCAGGGTGCCCATGGGTGCCCTGAATCGAGGCTAAAATAATGTGAAGTGATGAAAGATAACTCAACATGTGGGTGCAAGAGGTCAAGAATGACGAAAGAAAATAAAGAAAGATGGCCAAAATATGGAGGTTAATTAGTACTTTCTTCACTCAAAACCCTATAAATAGTAGTATGAGGTTGGGACTAAAGAATGTCTAAAGTACATGATTTTGTGACTTCAAGATCACCCCCACAACAACTCCCGGGGATTCTACTTTCATATACTATAGGTGATATTATTTCATTTTGTTTCATAACACACTCCTTTATCGATTATATATGATTTGACATACTTTTATCTTTCTAACATGCTAATGGGTGCTTTCATGTGTAATATTTGTTTTACAGACTATTTGCTTCCATATTTGTCATGCTACATTTCCCGACATTGTATGCTCTTATTTATGGGATTTCCTTTGTCTTGTGTGCACACTTGCATGTTTGCGCCATTACAACCTTGACTAGCTTGCAACATTGTGAGTGATTTCCTACATTTGCAGCCCACTTTTCACGGTCTACATTGTCTTCTTATGTGTTTACTTGTATCTTAGATTACATTTATTGTCTATTAGCTTAGATTTTACATTCATTTTGCTTATACTAACACTCGTCTCCTAGCCACTTATTTGAATGTGCCTTGGCTTATACCAAGCACATCCCCTTCCCCCTGTAGGGCACAGTTTCAGCAACATAGTGGTCGGTCCTCTTTTGGACCACATACTCCTTCAGTGACATCACATGCACCCCAACTGGGAACATCATACGAGTGAATCAGTCACCCCCATACAACATTATACACAACACGGTACCAGCTTAACATATTTTTTTAGTTTTGGAAAGGCATCGAATCATAATTCGGTCCTTAACACAATGACCTTTCCTGGATGACTAAAACGAGGGGGAAATACAATGACTTTCCTAAATGATAATAATAGGGGAAATTACATGGTTTTGGAATGTCACAGAGGATTTTGACAGGTAGAGATTCCTTTAGCACTAGGAATTTACACAATGGATTTTACAAGGCATATGGTCCTTAACATAAGGAGAAGTTTTTCATTTTTAGCCTAAAGGGGATCTTCATGGATTTTTGTCCTAAAAGTTATTTACAATGTGCTATGCAAGATCCAAGACATTTTTGGGTGTTTCCTATTAGGTCAATACTATATATGAGTCTATCATGATGTATTTGACTAGAATCAATATTTTTGGAATGTGTGTGTCCTATGATATGCTTCACGCCTAGTGGGCAACTACAAGGTGTTGTCATGAATCCAAAAAGAGTCAAGGAAGGAAAATAGGACTATGATCTTTTTGATGTTTCCAACCAAGAGGTGATCTCAATATGTTTATGAAGAGGAAGACCATTTTCTATAGGTAAGTTATTTGTCATTAATGTAAAAGGGGGAGAAGGGCTAGGTTGTTTTCCATCAATGAAAAAAGGGGATATTGTTGACATGTATGTGCTTGTGTTGTTATTGATGTAAGAAGTGTAAGTAAATCAATGAAAAGGGAGATGAATAGGATGCTTATAGTGATGATGTTATGAGCGGACAATTAGTGGCATGGTTGCAAGAGAGAGTAAGGTGAGAGTTGTTTGGCCAAGTAGGACAAATTATGAGATCTCATCAAAGCATGGGTGATAAATCATCAAGATTAGAGATGTATGGATGATTTTGAATCATGGTAGAGGCATGGAGAGCATGTTGGTGATGTGTTAAGATACTAATATAGATCTCTTAAGGTGATTTTAAAGTGTGAGAAGGGTTTTAGGTATTCAGTAGACCTAGTCTATGTGTTTGATGAATAAATGAAACATGAAGGTTAGGTACAGAGGTTTGTGGGCCCATGAGGGAATGCAAAGGTATGACACATGTTTTCTCAAGGATTTTAGGAACTTTTAAAGATATTTTTGGAGCTCAAAATTACACCCTTCCCGGATTCATAGACAACCCATGGTTTTGAGGCAACATGGGATTGTCTCCAAGTTGTGGGACTTACAAATTGAGAGAGACCTCTCGACGAAGGTTGGATTCCTCTACTTAATCTTAATGCTAAAATACTCCAATGAAGGGAAATACACCTACCTAATGCTAATTTATCATTCCAAGAGACCAGGGAGGAATGAACATGCATAAAAATGAAAATCCTAAACTACAGGAGGTCATAACACCATAAATAAGGGGAAAGATACTTTTGAAAGAGAGAAAATGGAACTAGACAATGATGGAGAGGAAGAAATGATAGCCACAGTCTAGAGCAGTATCTAAATTCCCATCTTCACATAATGCACAATAGAAATGAATCCTATAGTATGAATAAGCAAACATAACATACAGACAAGTAAATGAAGAGGTAAATAAAAGAAATAAATCACTAGCTAAGGCAAAATAGAGCCACAAGATAAGTAATTTTATTACTCAAGATGATGCACATATCATTACAATGGAGGAAGAAGGTGTGAATTAATTACAAGATTACAATCTAAGGCTTGCAGCTCAAGAACACTTATGCAACACTTCTCAATGATGCACTTGCATTCCCAAAGTATCCAACATTACAAATGAGCATCACTTTACAATTTATAGAGAATGAGAAAGAGAGAGAAGAGGGAAAACTTAGATATGTGCATTCACCAACCAAAACCTTCATTAAATGACTAAAAAGGACTATGGGCCACATTATAAATCCATCTTCCATGATCTTTTACTTGTTGGAGAAGAAATGGGACCATATCATATCGATCTCGATTTCTTAGCTACTGGGACTACATATTTTAATATTGGAAGTGTTTTTAACTTTTACCCCACATAATCTCACCTTACTCAATATATTTTAGTTCCATGATGTAGAGCATGAAAATACCTTTCCAATGATATAAATTTGATGAAATTTGGAGTTTGTAGTGAAAATATCTCTGGCTATGCAAATTTCCAAGGGTCATGAAGAACATGTGGTCTTTGAATAGTGCTACAGCTTTGGAAATTATATTATATTCCCCATCTTATATCCTTTAATTTTTTCATTTGACCCTTACAAAGGTGTGGTATTGCGCATTTTCAGTGGTACGTAGGGTACTTAGGAACTAGGGCCTTAAGTTCCTTGTTCTTCCGCATCCTTCCACCTCTGCACCGACTATTTATCTTCTTATTCCTTATCATGTGAGTGGATTGAGATCTCGGGAACACATTGAACTGGGAAACTATTCTGTTTGGGATTTATTCCCCACACTTATTTCTATTCATACTCTCATTTTCCACAACCCATATTCTTTGCACCATCACTCCCTTGATCTCGCGATAATTTTAGGGATGCGGGAATGAGTTACCCATGGGAACTTGTTCCTCATGTTCCAAAAAATATTTGATTCACTCCGCACTTGAATACTTCATTTGTATTTTTGATTGAATACCCTTGCGGAGAACTTGTGATCCTAGGAGCTTGTTCTGTGTGAAACCAAAACCCGTAATACACTGTCTCTCCTTTATATTTCAAGAAAATTGGTAATTTGGGAACTTGAGGCCCAGAGGAACTTGTTCTTTTTGCTCCTCCCAAACTTTCAAAACACTAGAAATGACTCATTTTCTCAAAATTTAATTTTTTTAAAGTTTTTGTGTTTTTCTAGAAAGGAGGGGAATGTCCTAAAACAAATGCACGTGCCCCAAAGCATGGAAAATACCCGATAATATCTTATTTTCCTAGTTTCTTCATCATGAATCCATTAGACTACCAAATTTCAGGTTTATGAAGTTATCCAATTTGCAAGGGGTGAAAATTTGGATAAAAAGATTTTGAGAAAATATATGGCGTTTATTTATTCTATCTAGACCTAAGCTAGACCTAATTCTATGACCTAGCTAGGTAAGTCATGGTGGTTGAGAAGATGCAGAGCCAAGTGTGACTCGATGATCATTAAAGAAGTTAAAAGAGGTTGTCTTAGAGTTGTAAGTAAAATTTCAGGGTTCTATGTTGATGATTTTGCATGTTATGAGGTTTTTAGTCCTATTGAGCTCAAGAAGGTGAGTTTCCTAGCTCAATATGAGTTGTTTTGTGTTGGTTGGTAGGTGAAAATATTACATTGGGACCTAAGCCATTCATGGATGATTTTTCATAGAGATAAGAAGGTTTTAAAGGTGGAATGAAGTAAAATAATGTCATGTGTTTTATGAACAATCATTAAGAAGCCAAAGAGGTCAAAACCCTAACTAAACCCTAGTTCATGAGAAATTGAGGAAATATTGATTGTTTTAGATTAAAATTCATTGAATCATTAAATGTAATGATTTGAATATGGAAATGCCTCTCCTAGATTTTAAATGGTATTGATTTGAGGTCTTGATCATACACGAGCCTACTCAAATCTACATGTTTTGAGGAGAGTCTATTTTTTTCTCAATTTTTCCATTAGACCCAATGTCTAAATATATGTTATTAGTATATGGGTATCTATTTTAAATGTTTGAGGTGATTTCAGAGCTTGGTGAAGCCATTTGAAGGACTACAAAATTCAAATGATAAGATTGGTTTTTAGGCCTAATAGGTAGTTTTAACAGTCATGGTGAAAGAAGGTTCTTGGGCATGTGTGGCCTAAAAGGAAATGTCTAAATACTATGGAGTTGTTTTAAAAATCAAATATGACATGATTAATGCTTGGGTTGAAGTCTACAATTTAGATTTAGTGGCAAAAATGAGGTCACAAGTTGACCTACTTGACAGGTTGAGGAATGTGATGGTTATTTGATAAAATTGGTCTAGAAGACCAATATATTGGCTTGATTCACGAATTATATCTATTGAGAGTGATTATGGGTAAAAACTTATCCTAATTCATGAATTTATAAGTCTTTAAAATGTCAGCATCTGTATGATAAGGTCAAGTTTCCAAGACTAATTTCTAGGAAGAATATATATCTTGGAATGAAAATTTGATTTGATGAATCCATGATATGATTCATGATGTCTAAAGTAGTTTGAATTTTAATTTGGGTCATTTTATTTCCAACGAGTGCTTTTATTCCATAGTTGAGGTGATTTTTGGGAGTTTGGTATTCATCTTTGAAGACTAAGTATATCAAGGTTCCTAGAATGACCTTTGCGGAGAACTTGTGAGTTTGAGGAACTTGTTCTATGCATAATGCATAAATATGTAATACAATGCACCATTTATATTTTGGGAAAATTGACAATTAGGGAATGTGAGGTCCAAAGGAACTTGTTCTGTGTGTTCCTTATAGACCAGTAAAATCCACAAAACAACACCATAATCCAACAAGTAGAATCTTTCTTGTGGTCAGTGTCACCAAGCATAGTGCCCACATGCAATACCACCATGAGCCTCTTCCATGATATCTATGTGCTCATGTTCCAAGAAACACTGATGCTAACGCAATACTTCATCTTGGCCTAGTTGGTATAAGTCTCCACTAATCAACATAATGGGTGTCACGCAAATTATAAGTTTTTTCTTCTCCAATGCTTTCATTCCTTCATGTGTCATACCCATGCATAAAAAGGAAACAATATCCTTCAATTCGAAGGCACGCAATGCAACATGTACAACTATGCATCTGACATTGTATCTTCAATTTTCGCATGTCCTCCTTGATTGAATCCTTGATAAGTGGTTTGGGCTAAAATTAGTTTTACCTAGTTTTACCACAATTGTGAAATAAAATTCCTGAAATAAGAGCACCCATCGACATATGTGTCCCCTGTAAAATAGGATTATTTACCAAGTATTTTAATGCCATGTGATTAGTATAAAATACAAAAGGTGTTGCTAGCAAGTATTATCTAAATTTATGCAGTGCGTAAATCATCGACAAGGCCTCACACTCTATTGTTGTATAATTATGCTCTACATGAGTCAACTTTCTACTAGAAAAATAGATAGGATGATCTATAATACCTTCTCCAGGATAAGCTAACATCACGCTAATGGATGTGCTAGAGGCATCCACATGTACATGAAATAGTTGGTTTTATAAAGGAAAACACATAATAGGTGTTGTTGTAAGTCTCTCCTTTAATGCCTCAAATGTGCGATGTTGTGGTTCTCCCCAATAGAACATCCATTTTCCTTTTAGTAACTCTTCTAGGGGTGTAAAATATTCACATATCCTTTGATAAACTTTCTATAATACCCTATGTGGCCCAAGAATCCATGCACCTCACTCTGATAGGTAGGATCTTCCAAGCCTACAATAACTGCAACCTTAGCTGGATCCACTAACAAACCTTCCTTGTAGATGATGTTCCCTAACAAAGTTCCAAAAGGTGTAGCAAATACGTATGTATTGATATTTAAAGAGATGCTTAACTATCTACATCTTTCAAACACTAAGCACAAATTGTCACAATGATCCTTAGAAAGTCCATACATCATCCAATCATCCAAGTAAACCTCACAGAAGTTGTGAATAAAATCTTGGAATGTGTGAACAACTATGCACAAAAATACAATGCAGCACATTTTTAAAACCAAAGGGCATCACAATATATGAAAAAATTCCCCATTTAGTGGTGAAATTCATCTTCTTTTGATCCTCATGTGAAATTCTAACCTGATGATACCCAGAGAATCCATCTGTAAAAGAATAAACTTTGCACCCTACAACACCTTCTAATATTTCCTCTATGAAAGGTGTAGGAAAAGGATCAATCACACATGCAACATTCAGTTCCCTGTAATCCACACAAATCCTAATCCAACCATATTTATTTATACTTGATCACCATGGGGCTAACCCACTCTGATTCCTCTAGGGGCTTGATGATGCCATATTTCAACATTTTTTCAATTTCTCCTTAACTTTGACATGCAGTTAGGGTTCATCCTGTAAGGTCTCTTCCTTATCAGAACACTCCTTCCTTTAGCTTAATATTCATCTCTCCTAATGACTCATGCGCTCCTTTTAACTCATGGTATCCCCTAGGAAATAAGTCCTGAAAATCCCATAGTAACTCAATTATCTTTTCCACTTTATAATCAGCCCAATAATCCCCAATTGTTTCCTCCTTAGGTTCAACATCCATGCCAATGTTAAATTTCTTGGTCTTCATAGGTTCATGATAGGTGCACACGTTTTTATCTGCATTGTCTAACACTTTGTGCGTACCTACTGAATGATCTATACCCAGATTTTCTACTTCTTCATCATCCACTATGTAGACCATCTTTCCTTTTTCTTTCTCACAACAAGTGTGCTTAAGTAGTTTGGTGTCCGTATCTTCTTATTCTTCATCAAAACTCACTCCTAAGTCTACCTCACCAAATAAATCCCGAATGAGTTCTTCATCCTTTACACTGTCTCCCATAGTTAAGTTCTTTATAACCCTTAATGCCTCTTCCATCGAAGGTTTAGTAGAGAAGTAGTCAAAATTCTAGGTCATTCCTGCAATCAAGTCCTTCCAATTTCCAGTCTTCCTATGTAGCTTTGCATAAACATACCAGGCTCGTGCACAACCTTATAAAGTGGAATAAATTTTGTGCACCCATAATGAAGGTGGTAAATCTTCCTGTCCCTCTGTCTAGAGCCTCTCACACTGCTAAACATGGTTTTGAATATGTTGATTACCATGATACATGTAGATTGTAGTAGGCACATTGATCTTGAAGAACCGAGTGGCTAGAGAAATTATGACTTCATTCCATTCCATAAGATTATCCCTATAAACCATCCCCCAACACATTATTGTCCCACATAAGGTATATATTAACATATTCCTTCTTTCCACTTGATTTGTCCACTGCTCCTCCATGACACATAGGAATACCGTAGGATCTCCTTCTCTAATGTACCGAGGTACATGGTTATTACCTATCCTCCAAATACATCGAGGTTTTCTTCTCTATGAAAATTCACTTCTTACTTTGTGCCCAACCATCTCATAGGTGTCATGTGCCCAATTGTCACAAGAAATACTTGTAGTATCACTGATAGATCTGTGCATCTTCCCACTAGAGGATTCCTTCCTTTGATGGATCAAGTACTTTCAGTCCCGAATGATGCGTAAATAAATTCTTTTCAGGTCTTCCTCACTCAAAGGTTCAACATAAGGTGCGTATTTCCTATCTCACAAAAAGTATAATCACTCTTTATTCCATGTTCTCAAAACTTATATACCCCTTGTTGAATCATAGATCAACATTATTTACATAACACCAAGGGTGCCCAAGTAGAGCTATGAAGTTGTCCGATTTTGCAAGTGCTAAGACCTCAAATTCCCGAGTGAACTTGGTCCCTCAGTATAGTAATGGATGCATCCTTTAAAAATCCTATGGAAGTGGCCTTAGTTTGATTAAACATGAACAATACATTAGAGGTCATGGTTGTAAGGGAGGTTTTCTTATCTATACCCATGCATCTAAAGTAAGAACATTAACTTCCACACTGTATAAATCAATATATTACTCAATATCCATCCATCCAAAAAATTATTCAAAGTTATCTCCTTGTCATAATCTAAGCTATGAGGGGGAAGATTAGCATGTAGGATTTGCCATCCATTCTCTATACCGCGTGTGGAGTGTTTCCCTTTAGCCAATTCCCTAGTAATGAAATGATATTCTCTTGGTGCAAAATTTTACATACCTCTTTCAAGTCATCAAAATCTACTTGAATTATCTCTCGATGCCTTCTTTTGTTATAACTTTCATGATTATTCCTTCAAACACGTATTTCACCCCGAATAATTCCTCCCGAGTACCTCCATGGTTTCATGGTAAACCTCCTTTGATGTGTAGCATCTTGGTGCCTTGCATGTAAAAATTCCTCCTTGGTGATAGTAGGCTTATGTTGTAATGCCTCTCTAGCGTGTGAAACTTCAATGCATGTAGTAATCTTCATAGGTAATACCTCAAGTTTCGGTGTCAAATTTGACATTCACTTTGATTTTCCACAATGCTTTGTATGTTGACCATCCCTACACCTTTTTTCTTATGTTTATGTTCTTGCTAAGATTATCATATAATTCAGGAATTACTCATAGCTATGATTCTTCCCACAAAAGGATCAATTAATATTCTAAGGACATTCACACCTATATTGGTTAGGAGATCTACATGTAAAACATGTTCAAATGAGGAACTTTTCTCATTAACCACCATGGATTCGGCCCCAAATCCACCATGGTATCCTCAACCTCTACCATGACCTCTTTCAAATTTCCCTTTGTTTCGATCATAGCATACTTGAGTGTGATCACGATCCTCAGTGCTCACTTTCGACTTTAGAATTATCTCGATACTCCAGTCACACACCAAAATCCATGACACATGGATATGAATAATTAACCAGCAATATTTTGTATCGTAAGTTGTGGACTGGTAAATTTTACAATAACAAGATACATTCTTCCTTATCGTGTGTTATAATAATGGGTAGTGGTTTGCATCATGGTTCAAATGATATACCTCACACCTTCAACAACAATGAACGCACTAATTTACGAGGAAAGATATCTTTGGTGTGCCCTTCCACTTCATAATCTATACACAAAATACCAGTGTGTGTCTCATGTGTTGAATTTACCGATAGTTTCTCCAACTGCTTTGCCATAGCTACAATTTATGCCTCCAAGAATGGGCTCACTCCAGTGTCTATACTCCTTACTTTCTCGACGCACAAGGCTACTTCTTTAAGTTCTTTACATGGGTCCATATAAGTCTTATGTGACAGCGCCCTCCTAAAAGGTGTGATCAAGCCCATAACAAACCATCAGTGCATGCCGACTGTTGCATGAATATCATAAGAAAGTTTAGACAACAATGTCTTGAAATGGGAATCATATTCCCAAATGCTCTTAGTATTGCCCTACTTAATATCCTTGAGTGTGCTTATACTCTTCTACTCAAACTCAGGGATATGAAACTCCTTAATATCCTTGAGCGCACTTATACTCTTCACGATCTTTATCCTTCCTATGAAATCAATGCTTGGTCAATTTTTGATGTTGCTCTCTAGCTCCCTGATCATGGAATAATTTTTAAAATCCTCAAGCTTAAACTATTTTTCCATTCTGATTTCTTTTGGTTTGCCCCTTGAAATTCCAATTGCTGAGCTAATTGAAGTGAAGGAAACTCAAGTGACAATGGAAGTCCTAACTCTTTTCCGTATATAAGATTGTAAGGAGAATTACTAATTTCCTTCTTCATTGTGATCTTGTCATCCCAAAGAGAATTTATCATGTTTGTATGTCACTTCATTTGATTGATGTCCATTTTTCTCGTCATGATCCTAATCAAGTTCTTGTTAGTAGACTCTTCCAATCCATTACCATGGGGGTAGTAATTGGAAGAAGTATTAAGATAAATCCCACGTATAAGAGCCCAATTAGAAATATTAGATCCTATGAAAGATTTTTCATTATCAAAAATTATAGTTTGGGGAATGTAAAACCTTGTCATAATGTCCTTAAGAAAAACAATGATAATTGATTCATTGGCTTCCTTCAATGGCACAAATCTTCGTCCACCCTAGAAAGTAATTTTTGTCATTAGAACCCATTTGTGACAAGAACTTTATGGAGGATTAATAATGCCAATGAATTCAAGACCCCATTTGGAAAATTAATGATCGGTTTGTAATGCATCCTAAAATCTACTATATAAAACCTAGGAAAACCTAGGCGTATTAACACATCACCTAGCCTTGAGCTGAGCACTCACCCGAAATTAACAAAGGTATCAATCCCCTCTTTAGAGTTACTTGTGCAAGATGTTAGTGTAATGAAGATACAACATATTCAAAACCATAAATAAGCATAAAAATTCCATAGAGCATATTCCAAATCTAGATCTTAGAGAATCATGAATTAAACGATAACCATAATAAGATTAACCATGCAAGAACTAGTTATAGTCATGTTTAAAACCATTATCCATCTAATATACTCCATTATATTAAACATTGTAATACATAGAAGCTTCTTACATTACAAAACATCACCATAAGTTATGCGCGTATCAAATCCAACAACATAACTCTACAATAATTCACTATTTAGCATCCCTCTAACTTAATAGTTCACTACATATTTAAAGGGGTAGAGACTTTCCCTTCAAAGACCTATGCACTTCCCAAAATAGGTCACATGCTGATAATAGCCACGCACCTTTATAATAACATGCACACATGCAAGTGTGCTAATAATAGACATCCTATAGTTAACTAGAAGAAGTAATCCTATTATTTTCTTGGACTCATACATGGTGCTTATCAAATGCTCATTTCAAAAATAACATTTACGTGTCGCACAAGTATTCATCCCAATGTGCTCCGCATGTTATCTTCCAAAAATAGTCTCGCATCCATAAAAATAGCTAAAAACTAAATCAACTTGTCCTAGTGCACGTTTTCTTCCCTATCCTTCCGCACCTTCAAATATGCCTTATTCTCACGTGTGAATCCTAGGTGTCTTCTCCTTAGGAAAATATTGTCTATTCAACATATTGAATTGATAAAGTGGAAGGGCATCCAACCTCTTCTTACTAGTGAAAAAGCACATTCTCTACATTTTCTAACCCATTTGTGAGGATTAACAAACAATGTGGGCCAAAAGTAACTGCCTTTAATATTTTCATTTCGAAGCATTAGCAGAAAAATTTCCACCCAAAAAACCATCATAGAACTCAGTCAAAACCTTGTCACAATGCTCAACTTCAATGCACATGAGAAAAAATCCATCAATGTTTCTTTTAAACAAAATACCATCAATTAGTGCATAAGGAATAGACTGCAGCCTTAGATGTATTTTTTAGGCCAAGATTGTATACACCAAGGACAAGAAATCTAGTCATATCAACAATTGAGTTGTGATTGTTGCTTACATCTCTTTCATCTTACTAATTTTCAATATTGTGTGAAAGTTCTTCATTCATGAAGGATGTTTCTTGGTCATTTTGAGCATCCAAAGCAAGCTACTCTACCTCTTACAAGTTTTACGACCTTGATAGTCACATCATACTCCATGATTTTGGTCACCCATCCAACTCTTTTCTCACCGATTTTTACTCCCATGATAAATTCTTTCAGTGCTAGAATGTAAGACTAAATTTTTATGTGATTAGTAAAGAATCATAATTTTGAACTTACTTAGAGATCTCATGATGTAAAATACTTTCTTTTCATTGTGGTTGTACTTTGGTTCATAATCATTTAGTGTTTGACTAAAGAAGGCTAATAGTTGCACCAATCCTCAATTATTTTGCTAAGTTAAAATCACAACAATACTAGATTCAGCTCCATATGCATATATGATGAAATCCTTAAGCGTAATTAGGATTGACTAGTGTAGGATCTTGAGCAATCTCTTATTTGATTTTTGAAAAAATATATTTTCCTTCACTGTCCATTTGAAAATTGAATCCTTCTTGAGCATCAATGTAATAGGTCTGACCAAACCTATAAAATTAGGAATGAATCTCCTGAAAAAGTTGATTTTTCCAAGGAATGACTGCAAGGATTTCTTGTGAGTTGGAAAGGAAAGAGAAAAGATGGCTGAGATTATTTTTGGATCAATGGAAATACCATCCTTTGAAACAATATGCCGCAATAGCTTACCCTAGGGACTCGTAAATTTGCATTTCTTGGGATTAAGAGATACCCCATATTCCCTACATATCTTAAATACCTTCTCAAGATGGCTGATATGATCCTTACTTTTCTTTGAGAAAATGGTAATATCATCAAGATAGACAAGGATGAATTCATTGATATATTCTTGAAAAGTAATATCTATTGCTCTTTTGGAATATGGCACCTACATTTGATAAACCAAAGGGAATTTTATGATATGCATGCATTCCCCATATGGTTGTAAATGCAATATTACACCGATCCTCCTCCCTAAACTTAATCTGATTGAATCCACGAGTATACATCAAGCATATAAAACCTCTCATCTCCCCGCCACCATTTTCAAAATTTTCCCAATAGAAGGTAGAGGATAGTGATCCTTTAGGAGGGATTTGTTCAAATATCTCAAATCAACACAAAGTATGATTTATCCATTCTTCTTCCTCACCGTAACAAAATTTTCCACCCATATGGAGTGTTTGATGGGAAATATTATTTTTGCCTCAATCAGCTTGGATAACTCCTTCCTCATGAGGGGCTCTATCTTGGATTAACTCGGCCTTTGCTTTTTCCCGATTGGAATTACATTAGGACTAAGATCAATAGAATGTATTAAACCCCTTTAGATCCTCATAATATCATGAAAATACATCACTAAATTTTTGGAACAAGGAGATAAAAACACGCTTCTCATTGTCATCACATACCTTTCAAAGTAGAAGCTCCTTTCCTTGTGCAATTGTGACTGGTTGATAGTCCTCCTACCTTATTGTTATGTTCTTTTCTTAACCGTTGAATTCATCATCCGGCTCAAAATATGATCCAAAGTGACTAATCCTTTTAGAATTTTTTTGCTTTAGATGAATAATCTGATCAATGTAGCTATCATACAAATCATATTACATTCTTGCAGAAAAATCGGCTTCATTCTAGATGAATTACACAATTTGTTCATCATTGTAAAATACTTTCCATCTTGTTTCATTGTCTCAAATGGATGATATCATAACTACCTTGATGTATTTCTTATTTCCTTTAACAATATCTTCAACATGTGAGAATTAAGAACCAAGGGTTACCATCTAGTCTACTTCTTTGTTCAATTTATTTGGCACCACTTGTATATTAAGACCATCAAAACTCTCTAGAATATCCCAAAATATGTGTTTATAAGATTTTAAAAGCCTATTGTTTTTGGCACACTTCCTCCGACTTTGTGAATGACAAATTCAAAAGATTCCCAAAGATTTGTAATTCTTTGACTTTTTCAATAATTTGAATACCATGCACCAATGCCTCATACTCTGCTACATTTTTAGAACATACAAAATACAATATGTGAGAAAAGTAGAATTTCTCATTTGTAATGCCTCTTTTGTGCTGATATTTGTACTTGTTTATTTGTGAGTGTTGGAAAACATTGACATGTGATTGTGTTCTGAGTTGTTGTGCTCTTTTGAACTATTTAATCATGTTTGCTGGAATGATATCAAGTGCTTATAAGATATGGTTGTAACTCCTTCTTATGGAAGTAAAAGTACTTATGTTGTTGATCATGAAGTGTACATAATTAACTAGTTTTGAAATGGACTTGGTGATTCAAATTTTAAAAGAGAAAATCAGTTCTTGGAACAGCTAAGTGATCGAGTAATCTGTAAGTTTTGATGTCTTGATATTATTAGTACTTTTGTATCGATATTGGATTAGGATAACACCTTGGATTAATTTCAGTGATCCAAGGTATTATCCTAAATTGATATGCGATTATGACTTGAAATTTAACGAGCACTTGGCTTCCTATTGATTATGGAATTGTAATTTTAAATGATAGATTTAGTGGTAGTGAAGCTAATCTAATGTTTGATTATACTACTATGTTGAAGGCTTACTTTTGCTAAGGGGATTATAGTTTGTTATTAAATTGCTAAATGCTTGATAAAATATAATCTATTAAGGTCTTGTTATTTTCCTTATATTATGAAAACCTAATGTAATCTATGTTATGGTAATGTATAATTTTTTTGAAGGGCTTAACCTAACCCTATGGACATTTGATCAAAGTTGTTAACAACCTAAGCTAAGGTTAATATAGCTAAGGTTGATATATTGATATTAAATGATATGGATCCTAACCCACCTAAAGGGGTGATCCTAAGCCCTAACCCCATGACCTATGGTTGGAATTTAAGAAGGAAGGTTAGTGGCAAGCGTGAGTAAGTTGGGAACCACCCCATCATGTACTTGGTAAATTAAATGTTTTTAATTGATAACCACTTCCACCCTTTGCGAGGACCAAGTAAAACTTGGTCATACATGCTAAATTAATGACTAATGGTATAGTGAAGACTTGTTTAAAATAGTAGCTGATTTTCCAAGTTTAGATGGCAATAAATAGTTGGTAGGATTTTGGAGTTAACTACTAGTCCTATAAAATAGCATTAATGGCATTAGGAATACCCAAAACCACCTTGGGAGAAGCATGACGGTTTTGGGAGAAAGGAAAGGAATTAGGTTTTGTTTGTCATTTGGTTATTCAAGTTGTTTTTCTTCGCATGTAAACTTACTAATTTTTAAACTCTTAGTTTTTTTTTATGGATAAACTTTGATCTATCAATTGCATGGTGGAGGAAATAGTGGAGAAAATTTAATGTGATGGCTATTAAAATAGAAATATGGAGAAGAAAGTGGTTTATGTGGAGGCCATTTTGATTTCTCTATGGGAATTTTACGTAAAATATTGGAGAAAACTTGGGGATCTTGGAGACGAATTACATGAGTATCTACCAGGTGCATGATAGGCTCTAACTCTTTGAAATATTTTTCTCTATTTAATGGCTTCATGAAAGGAACTCTTCTCTAGTTCTCTGTATCTAAAATTTTATTATTTTTAAATATATACCTATTTTTGTTGTTGGATATCATTGTATTTCCTCCATTTTCGCTTGGATATGGGATATGATTGAGTAAACTACGAAAATGTTAGGGCTATATATGTATCTTCTAAGTCATGTTTACATATAAACTTGAAGCTTTATGATTGATCCTATGTGTTATTTAAAGATTCTTTATTCTTGTTGTAAAAATTTTCCTTCACAAGGATTTTGAGTTTGTATTATGAACAATATTAAATTGGAAGTGGAGTTTAGTTTTGAATATGAAAAGGGTGATTATCTTTTCATAAACTATTTATTTCTCAACTTTGTTGGTGTTATTGTTTATTGTTATTTTCTTGAATAAATGGTATTTTAATTGATTGTGATTTTCAATTCGCTTTCAAGATTGTAGCAAATGCAAGCTTTGTCGTTACTGGATTAGGGTTGGTTGGTTTTCTCTTCAAAATCCCTTAATGGGTTTATGAGATAACATTCTTTGGTGTTTACTCTTCGATATTTGTACTAGATATCTTTTTCCTCTATAATCAAGTTGAATGGTGAGGTATTGAGGGAATAACACTTGGTGTTATATCTTACGATATAAAATAATCTTACAACTTTGAATGGAAACTTGGTCGACTGTCTTATTTGTGGTTGAGTAGATGCATTCACTCAAAGAATGTGTTATATTTATTATAATCTATTGTGAATGATGTAGTTTATTAATGCCATATTAATGATCCTGAAATTCTCTCTCTCTCTCTAGAAGTTGTAAAATCTTGTGGTTTCAATTTAAGAGATACTAATTAGTAAATATTATTAGGCTCATTAGGTCAATAAAGGATTCATCATCAGCTTATATGTTTTCAAGATGATATTGAATTTAGTTTGAATCTATATGGTGCTATTAATAAGATGGTTTCAAGGTTTAACTTTAATGTATAAGTCTTAGAATTTTAGTTTGTGGGCCTTGTTTAATATTGAATATAGATATTATTAATTAATTGTAATAGGAATTAACTCAATATGAGGTGTTGTATAAATATTATACAAGATTCTATGTTGAGTTACGAAGTATATTATTCCTTAATTCATGTATGTTATTAATGTATATAACTTAGAGATATATGTTGAAAAAGTCTTTTACCTTGTGAAGATATTGTTGGATTAATATGAAATATACTATTTGTAAGTTATGTTTATGACTTGAATCAGTAATGTTATAATGATATAAGTATGGGCTTATATGGATGTAATATTATTATTCTAGCTTATGCTCTATTTTTGGGATGATTGTGATTTGTTGTTTTGGTTGAATTACGTGATGCAACTAAACTTAATTTATTTGAATATAATGTTACAAGGGTGATATAAGTATGGACTTATATGTTTGTAGTTCCTTGTAGCATGATCAAAAGAGTTGTGTATTTTTTTTGAACCTTAGAATAATTTCATTTAAAAGAAGCATTCCTTTTATGAAATTATTAGATAGAATATATTGTTATGAATATTTATTTCCTATCATGCTATTTCGTATGAACCGATAGATGCTAAAATGGATTTATTGAAAGATGAAAGAAGGAAGACGTATAAAAATTTGCATTTTTTCTATTGATTCAAGATAGTTGATTTGAATAAATGATTATTGTATTCATTTATTGATGCACTTTTGTTCGAAAATAAGAAAGGCATATGGCCATTTATTGTAATTATTTGGAAAATAAGTTGTTGAATTCATTGTTTGAACATAACTTTTGATATTAATTTTGGAATCCAATAAAGTTGGTTTACTTTATTATATTGTTTAAATGGAAGTGAATGGTTGTAAAGTTTTGAACTCATTGTGATATCATTTATAAAATAAAGGAAGTTTTCAATGATTGCTACTATTATATTAAGTGTATGTATCATCTATGGAAGTATTATAAGTTTTAGGTGATTGAATATAAATTTTGAAATAAGTAAAAAGGGGTTAAGTACCTAAGTAACTTATGAAATATGTCAAGTTGTTTAAGGTTGTTAGATTAAGTCCTTTAGCTTGAATGAAACAAGATTTTCCATGTCCATTATAAAGTGACATGTGATGGTTAGAATCTTTATCTATATGATTGTTTATTAAATAAAATAGTTTTTATAACTTATGATTATAAGTTAGTTCTAAATAAGGGGATTCTATTGATATAACTAAATTATAATTTTTAAGGAACAATTAATGGTATAAAGATGTTATGATTTTGATTGGTGTGTTTTGGTTACATTGATAGGTTATGTTACTTTGTAAAAGTATAAAACATACCTAAACATAATAGTTATGAATAGTTAAACTATTCCTAAGAGATTTTGTGTGAAAATGATTAATGTATGATTGTTTTCCTATATTATATACAACTGAAATAGGAACACAAACACTTATCTGTTTTAATGGAAATTATATGATAAAATGATTAAGCATAATGTAGACTTAAATCTGCAATCCTACACTTAAGTGAATAAAATGTTATGATCCTTACATAAAGGAATATTTGTTTTCAACCCTAGTTAATCCTTAGGCACAACACCTAACGATGAGAATAATAAAGGTGGGATTAACAAGTTGTGAATTAAATGAATTAATGAACTTGTTAAGATATGATGTTTCGATTAGTGGAACTTGATGGACTATCACAACATAGTCATTATTACACAATACCCATTTAATGATGTGAGTCATTAATTGGTTACTTGTGGAGCAACCACTATGGTGTGATTATCTTCCTATCTCCTTAATCCTTGTTATCGTAAACTATGGATCCCATTCACTAGTATACACTAATTAGTGATAGCAGTAGTAGTATGGCCTAGTTTTGATGTCATCTTATGATGACTATGGGTAATGAAGTGGATCCGAAGTGACGTAAAGTCGATTTGGATGTGCTTGATTTCCCTTAGTCTCCTTAAGTAGATTATCAACACTAGTCTATGCGAGCTAGCCCTACTTAGTATCTAACATGGACATGGAAGTGATTGACGTAAGTCAAGGTAGTCTAATCTAGATAATAATTTTGAGTGTGGTGAAAGACATATTCCTTTTGATGAGTATGTCATCTAGGAATAAAATCATGACATACATGTCTTAAAAATTTGGCCAAAGTATCACAAGTTGTTGATTGCGTTGTCTTGATTTCACCTAGACTAAAGATGTGTGATATCAGATGGGTATTTCATAACATATACTTAGATAGGCTCTTTAGATATTTACACTTGAATTGACCCTTAATGGAATAAGGGAACCACAATTATACTTAGTATACACATTTATATAAAAGAAACATGAGAGATCAGTTTAATACCAAGTCATGAAAATTATATGGTTTACTGTTATGTGATGGATTAGCTAAATGAATGTTTTTTCTAAATTATGTGAATTTAGAAAGTATGAAAATTATATAAAAAAATCCTTTATTATTGAAGTCTTAAAATGAGGATGTTACATTTTGGTATCAGAGTTGAAGGTTGTAGCTCTTGGACCTATTTGAGTCCATCACTAATAAAAATTAATTTCTTATTAATAAAAAATGGTTAGAACAAGGGGACATGTTGCAAATAACCAAGCCTCTAGGTGGTGAAGTAGCTATAACTCAAAATTTTGATGAGTTCCTTGTTACTACTACTGGACATAAGGGATCGTCTTGTTGTACTTGAACAAAAATTAGCTTGAAAAATGTTGAGTCTCTAAAGTGAGCGAGTCTTAGAGATATCACATGTTGAAAAAACGTACATGTGAAGTTTCCAATGTTGGAAATAATGTGGTAACACTACTAATAATAATGCAAATGCACCCAATCATCCTGAAAATAAGAGGGCAAGGTTAATAACTAAATTAACAAGTGACATAAAAAGGATAAGTCCACTAAAATTTGATGGTACCACCTTGGGAGATGGGGATGAGAATTGGCTCAACAAGATGGAGAAGTACTTTGCAATAAGGAACTTCTCTAAAGAAACCAAAGTAGTATGGGGAGCTTACCAACTTTCCCATGAAGCATCTTCATGGTGGGACAAATCCGTAAGGTTGAACTTAATGTTGATGAAGCAAACATCACTTGGGATCAATTTAAGAGTTATTTTAGGCAGTGTTGGTTTCCATAGCTCTATTATGATTAGAAAATGACAAAATTTAGACGTTAACTCAAGGAAACTTACTGTAATTAAATAGTGGGAGAAGTTTACTAAACTTCTCAAGTATGTACCATAATACCAAATAGATGAAAATTTTAGGATACATAAATTTATAATGGGGTCTAAATCCTATTATAGGGGAGAGGTGGATGTACATAGTCCATCCATCCATTATGGAAGGAGTTGTAGAAAAGGCCATAAGGCAAGAACAAAAATTGAAGGTAATTTATGTGCATAAAGAAGAGAAACATAAGAAATTTTCTAACTCTCCTTCACCCTTGGCACCTAAAAATGTTGCATGGAAAATTTTGGGAAAAAAAAGATTTGGGGAAAAAATAGTAGAAAAAACAATAAATAAACCTCACTACAAATAATAAAAACAATAATGGGCAGAAAAACAACAATGGCCAAAATAATAATTTTAAAGATAAGAATAAGTTTGAGCCTAGGAAGGGACCTTGTTGGGGGCTGTTATAATTATAGGTAAAGGACCATTACATAAATCAATTCCCTCTAAATAAAAATGATAGCAACCAACAACACAAGATACATGTTGCAATGAGTTGATAAGCAAAAAAAGCAAGCTACACCCATAAAAGTTCTAGGTAAGTTGTTTGGTCATACCTGTAACTATAATTTTTGATATCGGTGCTAAAAATGCTTTATTTCTAGTAAATTAGCTTCTAAAATTAAAAATAAAAGATGAATTATGGAAAAATCATGGACTATCCATTATGGGAACAATGTTGTCCACATAATTGATAAATGTCTTTTTAGCACAACCTTAGAATTACCAAGATTTACTACATAGTAGACCTTTATGTTGCACCTTTAGGGTCTTATGACATCATAATTGGTGTGAATTGGATTGCTGATCATAAGGCACATGTGGATTGTTATGGAAAAAAATAAAATGTCTTGACGATCTGCAGAAAAAAATAACATTCAAGGTGTAAAAAGAGATATTTTAGTTAGGAAAATATCAGCCATGCAGCTTAAAAAGGCCAAAAACAAAGGTTGCATGTTATATGTAGTAAAAATATCTGAATCAATAGAGAAGGTAAGGTAGTGATTTTATGGAAAAATATCCATTATTACGAGAGTACAATGATGTGTTTCTAGAAGAACTACCTGGTCTTCCACTTGAAATGAGAGTTTGACTTCACAATTGAAATCAAACCTTAGAACTTGAACCTATTTCCAAAGCACCATACCACATGAATACAACAAAGTTAGTTGAACTAAAGGTACAATTGCATGAAATTTTGTCTAAGGGGTTAATAAGACCGAGTGTCTCACCTTGGGGAGCACCGGTGATATTTGTTAAAAAGAAAGATGGAACACTTAGACTTTGTATTGACTACAAAATGTTAAACAAAGAAACAATCAAGAATAATACCCTCTTCCAGAATTGATGATTTATTTGATCATATTTGTGGTGCATAAATTTATTCTAAGATAGATCTGTGATCTAGGTACCATCATTTGAGAATAAAAGATGAAGACATACATAAAAAACCTTTAGAACAAGGTATGGGCACTATGAATTCATTGTTTTACCTTTTGGTTTAACAAACACACCTGCAAATTTCATGAATTTGATGAATAATATTTTTCAAGAATACTTGGACAAGTTTGTGCTTGTATTCTTGGATGATATTCTTATCTATTCAAAAAGCATGGAGGAGCAAAATGAACATTTAAGGATTGTACTTGAAATTTTAAGGAAGATAAAATTGTTTGGAAAGTTGTCAAAATGTTCTTTTTATGAAACAAAAGTACATTACTTAGGACATGTGATAAGTAAGGATGGAATCTCTATTGATCCATCAAATATTACAGCCATAATTGAATGGCCAACACCTAAGAATGTTCATGAAGTTAGAAGCTTCATGGGGCTTGCAGGATACTATAGAAAATTTGTAAAATATTTTTCAAAGGTTGTTGCCCCAATTACTTCACTGTAAAAGAAAGATAAAAAAGTTTTTTTGGAATGATAAATGTGAGGAAACATTTAAAACATTAAAAGAAAAGCTAACTACAACACCTATTTTGATTGTTCCGATCCTAATGGAATCTTTACAGTTGTCATGGATGCTTCCAGAGAAGGATTAGGGGGTATATTACTACAAAATGATCATGTAATAGCATATGAAAGTAGAAATCTCAAGTTACATGAGATGAACTATGCTCCCATGACCTAGAGCTTGTTTCCATAGTACATGCACTACAAGTTTGGAGACATTATCTCTTAGGGAATCCCTTTGAGTTAAAAAATAGACCACCTTGGGCTAAAATATATCTTCACTCATACCTAATCTTAATGCAAGAAATGAAGATGGTTAGATTTTTTTTCTCAGTATGAATTTGATATCAGTTATATTAAAGGTAAAGAAAATAGAGTGGTAGATGCAAAGTTATAGGAAACATATTTATGCACTTGTAACCTTGAGAACTCAGTTCAAAGATGAGGTAAAGAAAGCAATGTTAACTGATCCATATTATCAACAAGTAAAAATAACACTTGCTGCATATTCTAATGATGTAAGATACAAAGGATTTTGAATTGATGGTGAAGGAATCCTAAGGTATGAAAATTAGGTATATGTACCCTTAGAAAATGAGTTAAGGAAGAAAGTGATGAATGAATTTCATAGTGCACCTTACTCTCTTTCCCAGGAGTGAAAAAATGCTTGCTGATGTAAAAAAAATATTTTTGGAAAGGGATGAAGAAAGATATACTTGATTATGTATCACATTGCTTAGAATGTCAGTGTGTTAAGGCTGAACATATGCACCCACTTGGGTTTATTATACCCTCATAGCATACCATAATATAAATGGACAAGTAATAAGTATGGATTTTGTTCAAGGGATGCCTATGTCTAAAAATAAACATGATGTTATTTTGGTTGTGGTTGAAAAATTAAAAAAAGTAGCTCATTTCATTGTTGGTAATCTAAAGGATGATTCACTATTCTTTGCAAAAATATTTGTTCATGAAATTTTTAGATTGCATGGTGTACTTGAGTTAATTATATCTGATAGAGATCCAAGAATGACTTCACATTTTTGGAAAAATCTAAATGCAACCTTAGGAATGAAATTAAACTTTAGTTTTGTGTACCATCCAAAAACGGATGGGTAGACCGAAAAGAGTTAATCAGGTAATGGAAGACATGCTTAGAATGTATTGTATGGATCAACAGTAGTACAAATGGGAAGAATACCTTCCTTTGGTTGAATTTGCATACAATAACATGTATCATTCCTCTCTAAAAATGGAACCTTTTGAAGCATTATATGGATGAAAGTGTAGAACCCTTGTTAGTTGGGATAACATAGAAGATAAAGAGGTAATTGGACTGAAATGCTTATTGAAATGGAACAACAAGTAAAATTAATCATGAGAGCGATTAAAGGAAGTTGTTGATAGGTAAAAAAGCTATGCAGACCTGAAAAGGGTTGATAGGAAATTTGAACTTGGTGAAAAAGTCTTTTTAAGAGTCAAGCCTAAAAGAGTTCTATTACTTTTGGAAAGGAAACCAAGTTATCACCTCGATTTGTAGGACCATTTTGAAATTATAGAAGTGGTCAATCATTGTTTCCTATCGCTTAGCATTGCCTCCCAACATTGGCACATATGCATGATGTTTTTTCATATTTCCTTTCTTAAGAAATATGTTTCAAATTTTGTCACATGTGTTAAACTGGAATTATTTGTAGGTCCAAGACCCATGGTAATCATGGTTGAACCCATAAGGGTGCTGGAAACTCACAAGTTACACTTGTGTAACCATGAAATAAGTCAATGTAAGGTCCAATTGGACCAATTTAATGAAGAAAGTGCAACCTGGGAGAATCTTGAAGACATGAAAATTCTTTTCCACATCTGTTTTAATAGAAATATTTTAGTTTTATATGATACTTGAGATATTTGGTTTAAAAACTATCTCTAATTTTGTTGTTTTTGAGAAAAACACTTTTAATAAGTGTAGTAAATTTTTTTGATGTTGTTATGAACCTCTGAAAACTTGAATTTTTGTAAAATTCTTCTTACTATTTGAGAATTTGATGGTTGAATAAATTATGTTATTACCTATGTTCTTAAAACTGTGTTGAATTAAGTTAATCATCAAGATGATGATTTTTTAGAGGGCAGGTATGTAATGCTTCTATTGTGGTTATATTTGTACTTTCTTCTTTGTGAGTGTTGGAAAATGTTGACATGTGATTGTGTTATGAGTTGTTGTGCTCTTTTGAATTGTTTAATCATGTTTGCTTTGGAATGATATAAAGTCCTTATAAGATTTGGTTGTAACTCCTTCTTATGGCAATAAAATTACTTATGTTGTTGATCATGAAGTACATACTTAACTATTTTTTGAAATGAACTTAGTGATTCAACTTGTGGAAAGTAAAAATCAGGTTCTTGGAACAGTTAAGTGATCAAGTAATCTGGTAAGTTTTTAATGTCTTGATATAATTGCTACTTTTGTATCGATAGTGGATTAGATAACACCTTGGATCAATTTCAGTGATCTAAGGTATTCTCCTAAATTGATATGTGATTATGACTTTAAATTCAATGAACACTTGGCTTCCTATTAATTCTAAATTGTAATTTTAAATGATAGATTTTGTGGTAGTGAAACTAATGTAATGTTTGATTATACTATTGTGCTTGAAGGATTAATTTTGCTAAGGGATGTATGGTTCATGATTAAATTTCTAAATTCTTGAGTAAATATAATCTGCAGTAAGGTCTTGTTATTTTCCTTATATTATGAAAACCTAATCTAACCTATGTTATGGTAATGTATAAAGTTTTTAAGTGGCTTAACCTAACCATATGGACATTTCATCAAATTTGTTAACAACCTAAGCTAAGTTTGATATAGTTAAGGCTAATATATTGATATTAAATGATATATATCCTGACCTACCTAAAGGGGTGATCCTAAGCCCTAACCCTGTGACCTAACTATGGTTAGCATTTAAGAAGGAAGGGTTAGTGTAAAGGTTGAGTAATTTGGGCATCACCCCATCACGTACTCAGTAAATTAAATTTTTAAAAATAATTCCCACCACCACCTTTAGTAGAGGACCAATTCGGACTTGGTCATGCCTACTAAATTTGTGAATAATGGTATAGTGAAGACTAGTTTAAACTAATAGTTGATTTTCCAAGTTTAGTTTTGAAATGAACGGTTGGAGGGAATTTTGGATTTAATTGGAAGTCCTTTAAAATAAAATTAATGGCATTGGAAATACCCAAAATTGCCTTGGGAGAAGCATGATAGTTTTGGGAGAAAGGAAAGGAATCAGGTTTTTTTATCATTTTGTTATTCAATCTCTTTTTCTTTGCATGTAGACTTGTTAGTTTTCGAACTGGTTGTTTGTTTTTTTTCATAAACATTTATCTATCAGTTGCATGGAGGAAATAGTGGAGAAAATTTAATGCAATGGCTATTAAAATAGAAATATGGAGAAGAAAGGGGTTTTTGTGGAAATTATTTTGATTTCTTTGTAGAGTTTTTTGTTTAATATTGGAGAAAAACTTGGGGAGCTTGGAGAGGAATTACATGAGCTCTATTAGGCATGATAGGCTCTAACTCTTTGAAATATCTTACTATGTTTAATGGCTTCATGAAAGGAACTTCTACTCTTGTATTAAAACTAGTTCTTTGGTTCTAGGTTTTAGTATGTGTTCTAAAATTTGACTTATCTATGAATATCTACCTATTTTTGTTGTTGGATATCTATGTATTTCCTTCATTTTGCTTTTGGGTTATGATTGAGTAGACTGCAAAAATTTTAGGGCTATATATGTATCTACTGAGTCATGTTTGTATAAACTTGAAGCTTTATGATTGATCCTATGTGCTATTTCGAGATATTGTATTCTTTTTGTAAAACATTTTCCTTCACATGGATTTGGGGTTTGTATTATGAAAAATATTAAACTGGAAGTGGAATTTAGTTTTGAATATGAAAAGGGTGATTATCTGTTCATGAACTCTTACTTTCTTAACCTTGTTGGTGTTATTGTTTATTGTTATTATCTTAAATAAATGGTCTTTTAATAGACTGTGATTTTCAAGTCATTTCTAATTGTAGCAAAGATGAAGGTTTTTTGTTACGACTTAGGTTTGTTGTTTTTTTTCTTTGTAAATTTGAATCTATTAATGGGTTTATGGGATAACCTTTTTGGTGTTTAATCTTTGATAGATGTATTGGGTATCTTTTTCCTCTCTAGGTTAATAAAGTTTAATGGCGAGGTATTGAGTGAGTAACACGTGGTTTTATCTCTTATAGATAAAACAATCTCTGTAACTTTGAATGGAAGATTGGTTGACTACCTGGGGTTATCTGTGGTTGTGTGGATGCATTCTCTCTATGAACGTGTTATATTTCTTGACATTTTTTGTGAATGATGCATTTTATTAATGCCATATTAACAACCTAGAAATTTTCTCTCTTTTTGTGAAGTTGTAAACTCTTGTGGTTTTGATTTAAGAGATACTAATTGGTAAAGAGCCTTAGGCTCACTCATGTCAATAAAGGATTCATCATCATCTATATGTTTTCAAGTTGATATTGAATTCAGTTTGAATCGATATGGTGGTTGTTAATAAGATGGTTTTAGGGTTTAAGTTTGATGTATAAGTATGGTTTTAGCTTATCATCATACCTCAAGTATGGCAGATGACTCCCTTTACGTTTGGTAAGATTGTTCAATTAGGTTTGATATTAAACTTGGAATTTTTTTGGTATATGATTATCTGTTATAGCTTCTTCAGAGATCGATGTGAGCCTAAACCCATTGTGATGTTTGATCACCAAATATTAATCAAATGTAGCTTGATATTTTATGATATTGTGAAGTATTTTACCCTTAATGAGGAAGTCTTTGAATGGGTTGGCATATTTTGAAATATTGTTTAAGTTTCAGTTGATCTATTTTAAATGTGTGACTATGAATTAGATACTTAGTATCCTTCTACTCTCATTTGATTTGATTAAGGAACTCATAACTTGTGTTATGAGGTGAGTTTTGGCTGTATTCTATGTCTAATGATATAGTTATGTATGACTTATAACATTATTTATGCTTAATTTTTACAAGATACTGATGGAAGGCTAAGGAAGTCTTGACATATATATATATATATATATATATATATATATATATATATATATATATAAAAGTATGATCAAGTTTCTTTCTTGAATATGGATCTTATTATGACTGATTGTAATAGAAGTAACTCAATATGATGTGTTGTATTAAAGATTATACAAGATTGTATGCTGAGTTATGAAGTATATTTTTCCTTAATTTGTATAAGTATTATTGTATATAACTTAGAGATATATGTTGAAAAAGGATTTTACCTTGTGAAGGTATTGTTGGATTAATATGAAATATATTGTTTAAGTTATGTTTACAGACTTATGTGAACTAGAAATAATGTTACATTGATATAAGTATGGGCTTATATGGCTGTAATATTATTATTCTATTCTCATGCTTATGCTTATTTAGGATGATTGTGATTTTTTTTTTATTGAATTAAGTTATGTATTTGAACTTAATGGACTGAATATAATGTTACAATGATATAAGTATGGGCTTAAATATATGTATTATTATTATTCTATTGGTGTTACTACTTGAATAATGTTCTAGGTTATCTTATCTTCCTTATCTATTGCTCTATGATATCCTTGTTGCATGATCAAAAGAGTTGTGTGTTTTTCTTTGAACCTTAGAATAATTTCATTTAAAAGCAATATTCCTTTTATGAAATTATTAGATAGAACATATTGTTCTAAATATTTAGTTCCTATCATGCCATTTTGTATGAACTGACATATGCTAACAATCTTGCAGATGGACTTCATGAAAGATGAAAGAAGGAAGACGTATAAAAAGTTGCATTTTTCTATTGATTGAAGATAGTTGATTTGAATAAATGAATATTGTATTCATTAATTGATGTAATTTTTCTGAAAATAATAATTTCCTATGGCCATTTATTGTAATTTTCTAAAAAATAAGTTGTTGAATTCATTGTTTGAACATGACTTTGATATTGATTTTGGAATGAAATAAAGTTGGTTTACTTTATTATATTGTTTAAATGGAAGTGATTGGTTGTAAAGTGTCAAACTCATTGTGATTTCATTTATATAAGAAAGGCATTTTACAATGATTTCTACTATTATATTAAGCATATGTATCATCTATTGAAGTACTATATGCCTTACGTGATTGAATATAACTTTAGAAATCAATAAAAGTGGCTAGTACCTAAGTAACTTATGAAATATGTCAAGTTATAAGGTTTTAGATTAAGTTCTTTAGTTGAATGAAAAAGATTTGTCTATCCATTATAAAGTGACTTGATGGTTGGAATCTTTATCTATATGATTGTTTATTAAATAAAATAGTTTTGATAACTTAGTGATTATAATTTAGTTATAAATAAGTGGGATGCATATTGATATAACTAAATTATAATTTTTAAGGAACAATTAATGGTATAAAGATGTTATGCTTTTTATCGGGTGTTTTGGGTTACATTGATAGGTTATGTTACTTTGTAAAAGTATGAAAACATACCTAAACACAATAGTTATGAATAGTTAAACTATTCCTAAGGGATTTTATGTGAAAATGATTAATGTCTTATTGTTTCCTAAATTATATACAACCGAAATAGAACACAAAACTTATCTATTTTAATGGAAATTGTATGCTAAAATGATTAAGCATAATGTAGACTTAAATCTGTAATCCTATACTTAAGTGAATAAAATGTTACGATCCTTACATAAAGGAATATTTTTTTTGAAACCTAGTTAATCCTTAGGCATGACACCTAACGATGAGAATAATAAATGACATGATTAACAAGTTGTGATTTAAATGAATTAATGAACTTGTTAAGATATGATGTTTTGTTTAGCGTAACTCAACACACTGTCACATCATAGTCATTGTTGTGCACAATACCCATTTAATGATGTGAGTCATTAATTGGTTACTATGGAGAAACCATTATGGCGCGATTATCCTCCTAGATCCCTTAAGTGTTGCTATCATAAATTATGGATCTAGGTCACTATTATACACTAATTAGTGATAGCAGTATGGCCTAGTGTCGATGTCATCTTATGATGACTACGGGTAATGAAGTGGATCTGAAGTGATTAAGTCAATTCAGATGCGCTTGATTTCCTTAGTCTCCTTAAGTATATTATCAGCACTAGTCTATGTGAGCTAGCCCTACTTAGTATCTAACATGGACATGGAAGTGATTGACGTAAAGTCAAGTAGTTCTAATCTAGATAAAAATTTTAAGTGTGGTGAAAGACATATTCCTTTCGATGAGTATGTCATCATCTAGGAATAAAATCATGGCATACATGTCTTAAAACTTTGGCCAAAGTATCGTAAGTTATTGATTGCATTGTCTTGATTTCACCTGACTAAAGATGTGTGATATCAGATGGGTATCCGTAATAGATACCCAGATAGGATCTTTAGATATTTACACTTGATTGACCCTTAATGGAATAAGGGAACCACAAGTATACTTAGTATACACATTGATATAAAGAAACATGAGAGATTGGTTTAATACCGAGTCATGAAAGCTACATATGGTTTATTATTATGAGATGGATTATATAAATGATTTTTTTGTTATAAATTATGTGAGTTTGGAACAATGAACATTATGAAAAATAATATAAAAAAATCCCTTATTATGAAGTCTTAAAATGAGGATGTCATCTTCTTCTTGTATTAGGTAATTTGATTGGGGAGGGGTAGGATTATAAGACTCAATATGATAGGAAAATATAGGCTCATCTTGTATTGTAAATATTGTACCATACCTAGTTCTTAAGAGCATATGAGTCCAATATGAAAAAAATAGCCACCTACTTTGGCTATGAAGTATTTTGACAAGAAAATGGAAAACATGGGTAGAAATTCAATCTTTGATATGTCATGGGTTATAATTAGGCTTGGGAAACCATGAAGTGTTAAATCAAGATCCTTAATCACTCCTAATACACCAATGGTTGAACCATCAAGTTGTGTCACACTTTTGGAAATAGGGATGTACTTGAGACCTAAGACATCAACAATATTTTTGGGCATTACAGAGGTACTAGCCCCTGAATCAATCATATAATTATGAACCAAGTGTTTGCATAAAATTAATGACATATAAAAAATGGTGGGTTCTGTATGCATGATAATATTAGTTATGTTAATAGAAAAGAAACTATCTAAGTAGTTCCATGATCTAACTAAACCTATCATAAACATCAAGATGAGTGCTAAACAAGATAACTTCTACAATAATGAATTAAACTAAAACACTATCATTTTATCTCTAACTACTCTATGACTACTTAAAATATAAATTGAACCTAGTTAAACCTATGAGCAATCAAATTAGATTTGTTGTTTGCTTCAATGGAGGTGAAGAGGTCTCTCTAAAATGGCTACAAGGCCAAGTTAGATACCCTCCTACTAACCTACTTTGAAGTTATGGATGCAAGATGGAGGAGCTTCAACAATGGAGGATATCCAAGATCAAATGCCTATTAGCTTAAAGCTAATGCAAATGATCTAATGCCTTTCCAAATGTGCTTGAGAGAGAATGAAACAAGGTGTTTAAAGGAAGGGTGACCCTTCTATTTATAGTTTTTCACTTGGGAGAGTTTGGAATTTGGGTGCATGTGGGACTAAAACTCAAAAATTACTTTTAGATTAGATTAGGATAACATGATTTATGCTTAGATAAGCTTGGTTTAGGCTAGTTAAAGTTGATTAGAAAGTGATTAGAGGCTCATTGAGAGTTGGGAGGGGTCTGGATAACCAATTGTGACTGATAGATAGCCTACGAAGCCAATAGAAGTGGTATAGAGAGAACTAGGGAGGTTCTGAATGGTCAAAAGGAGGAATGTTTAGCTAATAAGAGAGATATTAGCCAAATAAGTTGATTATGGGAGGAATACAACTGAGAAGGTGTCGTAAATGGGCATCCGAGAGTGTAGCGAAAAAGGGTTGATTAACAAAGCATCGTTAATTGACTAGATTGGATGAAATTCTAAGTGTAAGCATATATTAGGTGTCTATGTTTACCCCTCTTTGAGGTGGCGTAAGTGACATCACTTCAAATAAAGTAGACAAGCATAAACAAAAACACAATTTTGAAGGGATAGAAGAAAAATGAGTAGAATGAGAGGATTCCCCCTCGATTTTCGATGGGGTGATAGAAGAACTTGATTAATGATAATGAAAAGATGATAGAAAGAGAATAGAAGAAATAATAGTGTGAAGAAGAAGAAAAGAAAGGGGATATAGAATAAAAGGAGTATGAGGAAGGGGGAATGAGCTAACATCCATCTAATGCCTTTTAAACAACTTTTTTTCATCATATTGCTAATGATCTTCATCATCGGTCCTTATTAAAAAGAATGAACAAAAGTGTAGTATGACATGAAAAGCCATATATGAACAAATGTCCATTGCTAAAAACACCAACTCCATGCAACATACAAAATGCAATACAATATGAGAAAGTAAAAGATGCCTAACTCCATGCAACATACATAATGCAATGCAATACGAGAAAGTAAACAATCTAAACCTAATAGAGAAACATAATGTAATGTTTTTGTTATCAAGCTTGATTCGACCTATTTGAATTAAAGATAAGGGTTGACAATGGTTCCCCAAGAAAGGATACATGGAAGGGGAATAACGGAGGACACTTGGGTCTGATGAAAAAGCTAATGTGCACTACAAAATAGTACCAAAACTCGTTGTGCCCCAGAGTATAGACATGAAGTAAGAAACCTATCTTTTGTTGATGGAGGTAGATCAAGATGATCCGTGAGTCATGCACATGAATAGGTGAGAACCAAAGATCGACATTTTTTAGGATGATTTATATTATTTTTGATTTTTCTTGAAACATATTTGAATGTTTTTGAGATTTTTCTAACATATTTGAATGTTTTTTATTTTGAAAGTTTTTTATGAAACTATGTACATAGGAAGACGAGGAAGTGTGGATTCCCCTAGTGATAGATGGGATGTACAAGGGCATAAGGCCACGTGTGTATGAGAAAGGTGAAGATGTAAAAATGCCCCAAATTAGGTGGGAGTATTCAAAGGAAAACTCTTCACGGGTAGAAGTGGGACCTAAGGCCATTATGGATAGGTTCAACATGATGATGAACATAAACCAATGAAGTGTTGGGAAGGAAGAAATGATGCCCCCAGCGTAAGTTGTCCTAAAAGCACATGATAGAAAGGAAGGAGAAGATTGTTTTTGTGAAAGGTGACAAAGGTGTCCAAAACATGGAAAAAAGTAATCTTATACACATGGATGTTTTGAACAAAGTAGAAGAACAATGTGAATGATATGAATGTAGCTTAGAAGCCTTGCAATGAAGAAGTGATTAGCCAAAGGCACAAATCATGAGACAAGATATGGACTAAAGTAAGAGTTTAAACAAGGTCTAAAAAAGACACTTGGTAACATACTAATCCTGTTTACTCATAGAGATCCAGTGTGTGCACATGGAATTTAATTACCTCTTGAAGGGAAGATTTAATAGAAAACAAGTGAAGACACCCTAGCCAATGTGTAGGAATGATTGATTTTGATAGATGATAGGTGATTTGTGAATGAAGGGTGGAAGGATAGTCGTACATTGCTCCGCTGCCAGCCAGGCATCCATAGCCCCGATGGAGATGCATTTGATTCTAATCACAACATTTCTCTACTACCAATCGGCATCCATAGCCCTTGATAGAGATTATTGGAAATACCCCAAGAGAGAGTTATATATCAATTTGATTTTTCTTTTAGCTTTTAGCTTTTGATTGATTGATTTTGTTCTTTTGCTCTTTCTAAAAACTTATTTCAGCTCTCTTGTTTGACAAGGGTTAAGAACCAATGATGGCTTGATGGAAGGAGGTGGAAGTGATTATGATGACAACATTGGCTAGTGTCAACAAATATGTCTAAAATTTCTTCACAACAAGTTTATTAGATGTTGAATGTGATAGGATCTCTAAGAGGTCAGTCATTCT
Organism: Taxus wallichiana var. yunnanensis; assembly: GCA_018340775.1. Taxonomy (NCBI): domain Eukaryota; kingdom Viridiplantae; phylum Streptophyta; class Pinopsida; order Cupressales; family Taxaceae; genus Taxus; species Taxus wallichiana. Next base: position 849,257,381 of record CM031243.1, read on the forward strand.
TTAATTTACCAAGGTGATAAAAGACTAGGGTCAAATAGATACCATAGAGATAAATGTCAAAATGTGTGAATAGGCTAACAAAATATCACCGAAGGGATGAAAATGGTAGGAAGACTTGTATAATAACAAGGAAGGGAAGAAAGAAACATCCATGTGTACGCAATACCTGATTGCAATGTTTGATCTTTGTACCTTTGATTTTTCTTGTGTTTTCTCATGTTTTTGTATTTTTGAATTGTTTTTATTTTAGATTTTTGATAGTTTTAAGAGGTGATAACAAATTGTGGTAAGATCCAACAACAATGTTTGTGACTTCCTTGATAAGGGAGACTAGGCATGATTTCTTTTATCAAGAGTAATATTTTCTCCGATCTCAATGATCGAGGTGAGCTCATACTCAACAAATGATTGTGATTTATCTTGAAACATGGATTTCATATGTGGAGATTGAGTTCCCTATCCAAAGGTTTATGCACTTTGTGCCATACTTGATGGTTGCATTGGTGTGTGTTCTTGAATCGTGATTGATTTTTAACCTTAAGATCATTGGAAGTGTTAGGAACTTTGGAGCTCTTGGAAGTTTTGATCTTAGCTTGATAATGAACCTATTTGGGTTTCTTATAAGCTAACATGTGACTTTTCTGATCCCGAGAAGTGATAAGAAAGAGAATGTTTATTTGATGATAGGAGATGTGAGAGAAATGATGGTGGGATTTCCCTTTGATATAAGAAATATGTGATGGATGAAAAGGATATGGTCCAATGAATTGAAAAACCTGGGCTACTTAAATGAGCCATGGTATAGAATATGATGAAGGGCTGCTAGAATATGGTCCTAAGATGGAAGAACTTATCCTACTCGAATGAATGAGATTAAGATGGAAACAAGAAACTATCTATGATGCCCAGTATAAACATTCAGGGACTACTAGAGGTATACTCTCATAGATAGAAAGAGGATGAAAGGATCTAGGATGTAGCCTAAGAATAAAGGAATGGGCTACCAAGAGGTGACCCACATAGTAGAAAATGGAGGGCTCTCAGGGTGTGGCCCCAGGATAGAAAGAAGATGATGGGCTACCCAATCTGACCCAAGGAGAGATTTTGATTGAGGAATGGATGATAGATAATGAATGATTTGGTAACGAGAAGATAGGCCATGGATCAATGCTAGACCTTACATCTCATCATGCTCGAAAAGAAGGTGAAGATGGAATAGAAGAAGAATCAAGTTCTATGACCTTAAGCACTTCCTCTACGGAATAATTGTAATAATGTGGAATAAAATTCTTTAGATCCCCATACATGCTTTAGCGTATTGAGTTCTAGAAAGTTAATCCTTGTTTAGCAATCCTCTAAAGGGATATCATCATATGAGAGTTAATTGTTCCCAATTCATTATGAGAGAAAGCCAATTAAGTGGTAGAGGTTATTTTCTTTGGCCATAGAGAGGTTGAATAGAAGAAAGAGAGTCTATTAACCAAATAAGATTGATTATGGAAGAATAATTACTCAAGAGAGGAAGTATGATTGGCATCCTAGGTGTATCATGAATGGATGATTTGGATTTGGACATAGATTGCTTTTCTAGAAGATTGATGCAATGTAAGGAGAGAAAATAGGATCACATAGCCATTCTTAAGTTGAGGTGGAGTTGAATTGGATGATTGAATGAGGGAATCCGAGTCATGGAACTTTTGACAAGGAAGAGGTTGTTGAGACAACCCATGATTGGATTGCCAAGTGTAAGAACATTTTAGTGTGTCATTTTCCCTCTTTTCGAGGTGACATCACTTCAAAGAGTATCATGAAAAGAAAGGAGGACCATGAATAAAGAACCAAATTAGATTGATCAACATCAATGGAAAAATAAGTCACAGAGTCTTGAAGGAGAAGACATCGTTGAGGTGATTTGGAATAAAGGTCCTGAAGGAAGGGAGGACTATGATTAACATTTGATCTAGGGCCTATCCAAACAATAGTTATCTTCTTCAAAAGAAGAGTGGGAGTCAATGGTACCTTGGATCTAAATCAAAATGAAGAAGAGTGGGGAACCAATAATAATTTGGATCAAAAGCATCCAAACCATACCACATATGAGTGAAAGGGAACAATGCAATACCCAAATGAAAGGATTCTCTAGCATGAAGAACCAAATGAGGTTTATTGTAATGGGAATCTTTTGATTTGAATTGTAAACCTAGGTTCCGTATTTTGTAAGTGTGAGAAACCACATGATAGTCGAGTCATTGTTGGTGTCATCTTTAAGCAAATATGTCTAGACCTAGATAGTGTGATATAAATCCTTCAAAGGAAGGAAGTGACATGTTGATTTGAAAGCATAAAGGGGGAACCAACTAGACATTTGGACACTTGGTAAGTATGGAGATGCTGTGTGATTTTTCACAAGAAGGTCTAAGGAAAATAGACATTGTGATGATGCAATCTCGATGAAATTTAAAATGATTTTCCTAGAAAAAAGATTCCAGATGAATAATCACAAGGAACAATCATGAACAAGTGAGAACACAAAGCCAATCAACAAGGAAATACACCCTATGTAAATGTGTGCAAAGTGATAGTTTTTTATTTTAATCAAACAATGTCAATATTTTTCAAGATTTTGAAATGAACAAGGTGTAAATATTAACAATGGGTAGACATGACTCCCTCTAGGATACAATGGGATGTTCAATAACCAATAAGGCCAAAATGTTAAAGGGTGAGGCTTACAAATGTAAGCCATGTAACCACACCAATTGGACACGTTAATCAAGCTTCTTCATGAAGAAGTGAGATATTAGTGCAAAGCGGTATCAAAATGAAACAAACAAAGTAAGTGACACTCTTCAAGATTTTGGACAATGTCTGAATGTAAACCAAGTCAAATTATACTAAGGATGTGTTAAAATGTGTGCAAGCGTAATGCCACAATGTGGATACTTAGATCACGTTTATGAAAAATGATATAAGTATCTTAATTATGTCAAATAATGTGAAACAAGGTAACACATCAAAGGGAGATCAAATGATGAATCAATCAAACTATAATGATGATCTTGAAATCAAGATCAAGTGGCCATCAAATATATGAGGAGGCACATCACACACTTTAGACATTTAATAACTAAAGCACAAACATGGATGAGTGTAAATGAAAAAAACACTGGTGAACATTATCTATGACAACACTCTTAGATGCCTTCTCTTGCCCCAAATGGGCAACAAGAATGCAAAGGTGTAGATCAAAAGATGGAAATAAACTAAAAAGCGTTACTTCCTAGCCAAGAGAAGAGTTTCTCCTCATCCGAAGGTGAGAAAGAACCAAGCTAAGTGAAATACGTTGTTTAATTTCATGATGAGAATACACTTAGATCTAACTTAAATGGTTCCACCGTGTTTGAAAAATAAGGTTCAATCCAAATAAGTTATCACTTTGTTATGGCTTCACGCATTTATCTAAAGGACTAGTAAAGTGGGCTTCATAGACATAATGGATCCTTAATAAGTTCTCTCAATTAGGTTATATCAATTTGATTTTTCTTTTAGCTTTTAGATTTTGATTGCATTGATTTACCTTTTAGTCAAATGACTATCTTGGGAGTATCTCCACTTTTCCCCCTTCAAGGGGTAAAATGGGAAATAAATGCATCCATTGTGTACTCTTACTAGGGTCATGATACTAGTGTTAATAAATTGTGACTCTAACTCACAAGGAAATCTATTCAAGTGGGTAAGTGAGCACTTCTATTTCATCCACGAGGTTACTCGTTCTTGGATTACTTTAGGTTCCCTAACCACCCCCATTGTTGTAGCTTAAGGCTTTATACCAAAGGGGTTATGTTCTAGTTAATCGGATAGGACGTACCCTTTTAAAACCTATAATATAGTTTGAATGAAAATGGTGTGTTTTTATCATGCTTAACTTAATGTGTTTTTAAGTAGAAAGAACATTTGTACCTGCATAAAACACGTGTATTAGAAGTTTTGTGTCTCCTTTGATTTTGTTGTGTTTTCTCATGTTTTTCTATTTTTATTAGGTCAATGTTTTGATTTTTTAGTATTTTTGATGGTTGATGTCAAGAAAGAGAACTTAGCACCTTGCTTTGATTCCTAAGATCCCAATAAATGCGTGAATAAGAGCATACAAGGTAAAAATTCATACTAAATCAATGAAATTTTACTTTATCCTTTATAAAACAAGTGTTTTGAACATACTCATATAAATTTTGTATGAGTGTTTCTCATCTATATCGTGGACTTTGAATGCGTGAGGAGAGTTCCATACGCACTTTTACAAACCTAGTTTTGTCAAGCTATAAAAACACTAAGAACTGAAAATACTTAACCATGCAAACTGAAATACCAAAGAAAACTTTTTGTAACCTTAATTTGTTAGTCCTAAAACACTTTAGAAGGATTTTGGAAGTATTTGATCTTAGCTTGATAAAAATTCAAATTTGTAACATAACATGTGTAACAATTACTTGTTTGACACCCGATAATGGGAGAAGAGAGTAATGTTTAAGTTGATGACCTATAAATAAGATTAGTAAAATACTTCCCTAGTATACCCAAAGAAATATGTGCTATGGAATGCATCCGAAAAAATAGAGATTTTCTTCACTCATGTTCATGGATAAATTAGATATCTATGGAAATGAAGTTAAAAACCTATAACCTCAAAGATTTTCTTAACTCTATCCATAAACCATCATGATTAGAGATAAACAAGACTAATATCTATTTATGCATAAATATTAAACAAACTTCAACATGATAAAGCTACTCTACTCTTTATGATCACTTACTTAATGAAATTGAACTTAAGTTAGATTCATTTAGCAATCAAAGGTGTGATTAGTTTTTATGGTTCTCTAAACTTGAATAGTATCATCTCATTAATGGCTTGCATGGCCAAGGATCTTCCCTTACTAACTTATTTGGAATGGATTATGGATGTAAGATGGAGGTGTTAGCTCTCAACAATGGAGGAAGGCCAAGATCAAATGTTCTAATTAGCTTAAAGCTAATACAAAATGAGATCCAATTCCTTTAGGCTTGTTTTGACTTTGAATTATGTAAGTTTTCATTTGAATGGGTATCCTTAGCCTTGTATTTATAGTTTTGGTTTGGAAGAATTTGGAATTTGGGTGCATGTGGGACTAAAGCTCAAAAAGAAATTTTAGATTAGATTAGGATAAACATGCTTTAGGCTTAGTTAATCTTGGTTTAGGCTAGTTAAACTTGATTAGCAAGTGATTAGAGAATCATTGAGAGTTGGGAGGGATCTAAATAACCAATTGTGATTGATAGATAGCCTACAAAGCCAATAGAAGTGGTATAGAGAGAACTAGGAGGTTCTAATGGTCAAAAGGAGGAATGTTTAGCTAATAAGAGAGATATTAGCCAAATAAGTTGATTATAGGAGGAATACGACTAGAAGGTGTCATGAAATGGGCATCGAGAATGGAGCAAAGAAGGGTTGATTAATGAAGTGTCATCAATTGATTGGATTGGGATGAAATGCTAAGTGTAAGCATGTTTTAGGTGTCTACATTTTCCCCTCTTTGAGGTGGCATAAGTAACGTCACTTCAAAGAAAGTAGACAAGCATAAACAAGTAGAAAATTTGAAGGGATAGAAGAAAAATGAGTAGAATGGAGGATGCCCCCTCAATTGTCGATGGGGTGATAGAAGAACTTGATTGATGATCGAAAAGATGATAGAAAGAGAACATAATAAATAATAGTGTGAAGAAGAAGAAAGGGGATATAGAAAAAAGGAGTATGAGGAAGGGGAATGAGCTAACATCCATCTAGGGCCTTTTAAACAACTTTATTTTTCATCATATTACTAATGATCTTCATCATCGGTCCTTATTAAAAAGAATGAAAAAAGTGTAGTATGACATGAAAAGCCATATATGAACAAATGTCCATTGCTAAAAACTAACTCTATGCAACATACAAAAATGTAATGCAATACGAGAAAGTAAAAGATTCCTAACTCCATGCAAAATACAAAATGCAATGGAATATGAGAAAGTAAACAAGCTAACCTAACAGAGAGAAACAAATGTAATGTTTTTGTTATCGAACTTTAGTTTAACCTATTTGAATTAAAGAAAAGGGTTAGATTATTGTTCCCCAAGAAGGATACATATAAGGGGAATAACGGAGGACACTTTGTCCTATGAAAATAATGTGCACTACAAAACAGTACTAGGAAACTCATTGTGCCCTAGAGTACAGACAAAGTAAGCAACTAGCTTTTGTTGATGGAGGTAGATCAAGATGATCCATGAGTTGTGCACATGAATAGGTGAGAACCAAAGAGTGACATTTTGTAGGATGATTTTCAATTTTATTTTCCCAAACATATTTGAATGTTTCAATTTTTCTAACATATTTGAATGTTTTGATTTTTCTAACATATTTGAATGTTTTTGTGATTTTGAAAGTTTTCTGAAACTATGTACATGAAGAAAGGAAGTGTGGATGCCCCTAGAAATAGATGGGATGTATAAGGGCATAAGGCCACGTGCGTATGAGAAAGGTGAAGATGCAAAAATGCCCTAGCGATTAGGTGGGAGTATTCAAAGGAAAAATCTTCACATGTAGAAGTAGGACCCAAGGCCATTATGGATAGGTTCAACATGATGATGAATGTAAACCAATGAAGTGTTGGGAAGAAGCAAGGATGCCCCAGCTATGTAAGTTGGCCTAAAAGCACATGATAGAAAGGAAGTGAGAAGATTGTTTTTGTGAAAGGTGACAAAGGTGTCTGCAAACATGGAAAAAAGTAATCTTATACACATGGATGTTCTGAATGAAGTAGAAGAATGATGTGAATGATATGAATGTAGCTTATAATCCTCACGATGAATAAGTGATTATCCAAAGGCACAAATCATGAGACAAGATAAAGACTAAAGTAAGAGTTTGAACAAGGTCTAAAAAAGACACTTGGTAACATACTAATCCTACCTACTCATAGAGATCCAGTGTGTGCACGTGGAATTTATTACCTCTTGAAGGAAGATTTAATAGACAATAATGAAGACACCCTAGCTAATGTGTAGGAATGATTGATTGTGAAAGAATAGGTGATTTGTGAATGAAGGGTCAAGGATAGCCATATATTGCTCGCTCTATTGCCATCCAGTGTCCATAGCCCCGATGGAGATGTATTTGATTCTAATTGCAACATTTCTCTACTATCAAATCAAGCATCCATAGCCCCAATAGAGATTATTGGAAATACCCCAAGAGAGAGTTATATATCAATTTGCTTTTTCTTTTAGCTTTTAGCTTTTATTTTTTGATTGATTTTGATTCTTTTACTTTCTAAAAACTTATTTCAGCTCTCTTGTTTGACAAGGGTTAAGAACCATTGATGGCTTAATGAGAAGGAGGTGGAAGTGATTATGATGACAACATTGGCTAGTGTCAACAAATATGTCCAAAATTTCTTCGCAACAAGTTTATTAGATTTTGAATGTGATAGGATCTCTAAGAGGTCAATCATTCTTTAATTTACCAAGGTGATAAAAGACCGGGATCAAACGATACCATAGAGATAAATGTCACAAAATGTGTCAAAAAGGCTAACTAAAATATCATCAAAGGGATGAAAATGGTAGGAAGAATTACAAAGGAATGAGAAAGAAATGGGAAGAAAGAAAATTCATGTGTACGAAATACCTGATTGCGTAATGTTTGATCTTTCTACCTTTGATTTTTTCTTTATGTTTTCTCATGTTTTTGTATTTTTTAATTGTTTTTTATTTTTAGATTTTTGATAGTTTTGGAAAGTTGGGACTAAAAAAGTCACTCCATATGATAGGATCCAACAACAATGTTTGTGACTTCTTCTTTGATAAGAGAGACTAGGCATGTTTGCTTATCAAGAGTCAATGTTATCCCTCATCTCAATGATCGTGATGAGCTCATACTCAACAAATGACCCGTGATTTATCCTAAAACATGGATTTTGTATGTGGGAGATTGAATTCCCTATCCAGAGGTTTGTGCACTTGGTGCCATACTTATGGTTATGTTGATGTGTGTTTTTGAATCATGTACTTGATTTATAATTTTGAGATTGTTCGAGTTGTTGGGGGATTTTGAGCTCTTGGAAGTTTTGACCTTAGCTTGATAATGAACCTATTTGGGTTTCTTATAAGATAACGTGTGACTTTTCTATCCCCAAGAAGTGAGAAGAAATCAAATGTGATGATGATAGAATGAGGATAAATGATGGTGGGCTTGCCACAACCATAGATAGAAGAAAGATGTGATGGATGAAAAGGATACATTCCAAGAATTGAAGAGGATGGGCTACGAGGAGGTGATCCACTAATAGAAGATGACAAAGGGCTGCTAGAATATGTCCTAAGATAGAAGAAGTTGGTCTACGAGGACATGGCCCATAATATAATATGATGATCTACCCCAAGGTGACCCATATATGAATAGATAATGAGGGATACTAGGACGTGGCCCAAGAATAGAAGAAGATGATGAGGGGGCTACTCCCAAAATATAAGGGGACTACAGAGATAGAAGAGGATGAAGGGCTACTAGGATGTGGCCCAAAAATAGAAGAAATGGGCTACTCAGGTGACCCAAGGTGATATTTTGATTGAGTAATAATGATAAATAAGGAATGATTGGGTAATGAAGAAGATAGGCCATGGCTCAATGCTAGACCCATACATCTCATCATGATCAGAAGAAGGTGAAGATGGAATAATAAGAAGAATCAAGTTCCATGACCCTAGGCTTTTCCTCTATGTTTTGATAAAAGGAATCAAATTCTTTTCCCCAATATGCAAGAGTATCGAGTTCTAGAAAGAATCCTTGTTTGTAATCCTCTATAGGGATATCTTCATGTACTGATTGTTTCTTCATTATGAGAGAAATCAATTAGTAGAGGTTGTTGTTCTTCGACCATAGAGGTTGACTAGAAGAAATGGACCTAATAAGTGGGGAAGATTGATTGACAGGAAAAGATGACTCAAGAGAGGATGTAGGCTTAGAGGCAAGTGTCTCATGAATGGATGATTTAGATTTGGACCTAGATTACTTTTTAGAAGATGATGTAATGTAGGTTAGAAAGTAGGATCACATAGCCATCCATTAAGTTGTGACATAGGAGTCGAATTAGATGATTGACTAGAGGGAATCCAAGTCATGGAACTCTTTAATGGAGGAAGAGGTCATTGAGACGACTGATGAAGGAGGTCCTGCAAAGAAAGGGAGGACCGTGACTCAAGATATAAATTAGATGTTTGATTGATGGAAATTAGAGTCACATGAATCTTCAAAGGAGGAAGATGTCATTGAGGTGATTTGGAATAAAGGTCCTGTGAAGGAAGGGAGGACTGTGATTCAATATTTGATCTAGGGGTATCCAAACAATAGTTGGGATCCGAATATTCAGAAGAAGAGTGGGAATCCAAATGGTAGTTAGGATCGAATTAGAAGAAGAAGAGTGGGGGAACCTAAATAATAATTTAGATCAGAAGCATCCAAACCATACCACTGACTATGATTGAAGGTGGGGAATAGGGTACTTGAATGGGCCCTCTAGTGTGAATAACCAAAAAAGGTTTAGTTGTAATGGGAATATTTTGATTTGAATGCCTAAACCTAGGTTTCGTATTGTCGTAAATGTGAGAAACCACGTGATAGTCAGTCATTGTTGGTGTCGTTTAAGCATAAATGTATAGACCTAGATAGTGTGATGGAAATCCTTCAAAGGGAAGGAAATGACATTTCGATTTGGGTAGCATATAATGACAACCAACTAGACATTTGGTAAGTATGGAGATGTGTGCATGATTTTTCGAAGAAGGTATAAGGAAAACAAAAATTGTGATGATGCAATATCGATGAGATCGAAAAGGATTGTCCTAGAAAATAAGTTTTCTGGATGAATAATCATAAGGAAAAATCATGCAAGTGTGAAATACAAATCCAATCAAAAGGAAATACACCATATGCAAATGCGTGTGAAAAGTGATAGTTCGATGAAAAGATGATCAACACAATGTCAATACATTTACGTCAAGCTTGAAATGAACAAGGCATGAATATTAATAAAGGGTAGATGTGACTCCCAATCAAAGGATACAATGACGTTCAATAACCAACAATGCCAAAATTTTAAAGGGAAAGGATTACAAATGTAACCCATGTAACCACACCAATTGGACACGCCTCAATAATCTTCATGAAGAAGCGAGATTATAGTGCCAAAGTGGTATCAAACGACACAAAAATTAAGCAAAACTCTTCAAGATTTTGGACAATGTTTGAAGTAAAACCAAGTCAAGGTATACTAAGGATGTGTTAAAATGTGTGCAACGTGCGTAATGCCACAATGCGGATACTTATATCACGTTTATGAAAAACATGACATAAGTATCTTAATTGTGTCGAGATAAGGTGAAACAAGATAACATGTCAAAGGGAGATCAAATGATGAATAAATCCTAACTATGATGATGATCTTGAAATCAAGATCAAGTGGCCATCAAAGATATAAGGATGCATCCACACACTTTAGATGTTTAACAACTCATCCAAAACATGGATGAGCGTAAACAAAAAAAAAGTGGTGAACATTATATATGACAACACTCTCGAAAGATGCCTTCCCTTGTCCCGAATGGGAAACAAGAATGCAAAGGTGTAGATAAAAATATGCAAAAATAAACTAAGCACCACTTGGTTAGAGCTTCACCTTGTCTAAAGGCAAGAAAGAAGCTAAGCTAAGTGAAAACGTTGTCTAATTTCTATGATGAAAGGGAAAAATACACTACTAACAAGGAAGTAAAATACCAATAATCATACCTCCTCCTTCGCGTTCCGTAGTAGAAAACCTCGGAATGGGCTAGAAACTTGGATTGAGCCCCGATTGTGTGATATGTAGGTGTTTTTTTTAAAGGGAGCAAGGCCTTCCTAGAACAACGATCCTCTTACTTTGCACCAGATGGAAAAAAGGATTATGAGGCTATTTGGGCATTAGGATGAGGCAGAAGGATGTTCTTTGCTCAAAGGATGCAAGAACTTAGATAGGGCATTCAAGATTTATTCTCCATGTCCTTAGAGGGAGGGGTAAGGTTGTATTTATAGCCTGGGGGAGTGATTAACTTAGAGTAATTTAAGTAATCATGGTTTGAAAATGTGGGCAAGATTAGGTGAGTGGGGACCACGAAGAATGGGTGAGGATTTGATTTTATTTTTAATTCATAAGTGGAGGATTTTAGGTGAGTGGGGACCACGAAGAGTGGGTGAGGATTTGAATTTGAATTTTTAATTCAATAGTAGAAAAACATGGAGAATAATGACATGTGGTGAGGATTGGGTTATTTTTTAGATTTTGAAATGGATAATTAATCAAATTATATTTGATTAATTCGAAGTGTATTTTTGTGGGAAATGAGGAAGGGGAATTAATTGATTTAGGAAATATGTGAAATTAGGGTGTCTACATTTGCCCCTCTTTGGAAGGGTACTATGAAAGTAGTGTCCTTTCAAAGAAAGTAGATGGGATGGGGAAGAATTCAATCTACTTTTCTTAAGAAAAAGGTAGAGTGAATGTTTGTTGGGGAGAATAGAAAGTGGTGAGTGACGGATGTCATAGTATCCTCCAAGACAAAAATGTCATGAGAAGATGTGATTATGGATAGATGTGGTGATGCCCCCTCGAGAGGACTGATGAGAATGGAATATATGATAGAACTCTCGAAAAGAAGAGAAATGAATTCTACGGAGAAGAGGATGATAATGGAGTGGAAGAGATTGGAATGACCACACGACGCAAATGGAGAAAGGATTCAATCGGCCTTGAATGCTAGGTGTGAGGGTGTGTGGGAAAGAGAAAAGGGAATGGATAGGATTGGGGGTTGATTATGAGAAGAGTAAGGGAGATAGGGGAGGGGAAAAAAGGAATGAAAGAGGTAGAAATAAGAGAGAGGGATGATAGGGGAAGAAGGGAATGATGAAGGACAAACAAGGAAAAAAGAAAATGACAGAGTAGAGGGTGAAGGGATGAAATAGAGAGATGTGCCAAATGAAGGAAGCAACAAAGATAATAAAGAGGGATGCATGAAAGTGAAAGAAATGATAGAGATGAGAAAAAAGTAGAAATGGGAAAGGATAAATAAGAAGGAGAAAAATGAGGTGGGAGTAGGGGGTGAAATGGATGAAAATGGAAAGAGGACGAAAGAAGAAGTAGAATGCGGAGAAAAAAAAGAAACTATGAGGGTGAGGAAAGTGTGAAAAAGAGTAGAAAAAAAGAGAAACAAATACAGAATGAATGAAAAGGTAGGGGTGGTAGAGAAAAGGAGAAGTGGTCAGAAGAAACGTGAAAATTAGGGGAGAGGAAAGGAAGATAGAGTGAATACAGGGAGAAGATTGAAGGAATCGTGTCATTGCGAGGAAGACCAAGGAAAAGAATATGGAGCAAACCATATGGAGATGCATGTGGAGGGTGGTATGATAAAAAAGACAGGACAATGCTTGAAGAGCCAGGTTATCGATGGGGAAGTAAGGAGGAAACGTGATGGAAAAAGGGGAAGAAGATGATATAGGGGAAGGGAAATAAGATGAGGGGTGGGAGAGAGAAGAGGATAACAAAGAAAATGATGTAGAAGGAAGGGAATACAGAAAGGGGATAATAAGTGGAAAGGGAACAATATAAGGAATGTAAAGAGAAGAAAGAGGGAGGAATGACATCGATTGGAAAAGATGTGGAGATGCATGAAATGAGGATACTTAGGATGACGAGAAAATAGAAAAAGGATGTATGATGAAGACAGTAAAGATATTGAAGAGGGCGAAGGGAAGATGGAGAGATGGGTAAGAAGTGACAAGAAAGGGTGGGATTGAGGGAAAAGAATAGGAGAGAAAAGAGAATGGGGGATAGAAGAGGCAATGCCAATGAGGGGACATTAGGGAAATCCCCTTACAATGAGTGGTGGGGAAGGGTGAGAGAAAAAATGAAGAAAAGGAGAAAGGTAACGAGGATTGGAAAGGGTAATGCCAACAAAGGGACGTTAGGGAAATCCCCCTTACAATGAGTGGTGGGCTTAGAGGAGGGAAGGAATGAAGGGAAACTCTAGAAGGTCCAAGGGAGTGAATGAGGTCATGTGGAATGAGGATTGATGATTTTTAGGGAAATCCCACTTACAATTATTAGCGTGGGAATAGAAGATGATGATGAAAGAATGATAGAGGAATGTTAACAATAATGGCGAACACGTGTGTGGGTAGAAATGTGGGGAGGATTTGAGAAGATGAAGTGGAAAGAGTAAAGAAAATGGGAGGGATGAGTTGGGACTAGGTGAAAGCGAGGAGAGGATGCGGGTGATGAGGATGAATGAGGTGAGGATGAAGAAACAAGACATGAAAAGAATGGGAAGAAATGTATGAAGGATGATGGATCAAGAAGGGAAAATGGGGAAAAGAAAAGAACGTGATTGTAGGTGAAGAGATTAGACGTATGTTGTAAGAGGATATGTGGAGAAAGGATAATGGTAGGAGGAAAAAGTGGGTAGTAGGAGAGACCAGGTGGAAGAAGCGATCAACAAAGTGAATGAAGAATGAGGCGGGGAGAAGTTCACGATGACGAGTTAAGCGTAGGGAGGACCCTGACATAAGATTGTCATGTGATGGAAGTGGTTAAGTAAGATTGCCAAGCAGAGCAAACTGGAGATGACAAGTGGGCAAGCGAGAAGTGGTGTTTGCGAGAATGGAAAAGGAGGTGAAAGGATGTGATAATGGGAATGCCAGAAAAAAGTGAAGGGTGAAGGGTGTGTAGTGATGGGGAAAGGAAAGAGACAAATCATCCTTAAGAGGGACTCTTAAGTGAGATCGCCATGTTGGGTGAGTGGTTAAGTAAGATTGCCAAGCAGAGGAGGGTGATAGTGGTGGTAAAAAGATGTGATGATGGGGAATGAAGAGGAAAGATGGATGGTGAGATTGTAGAGTGATGGGTGAGTGTAAGATGACATGTCATGCTTAAGAGAATCTCTTAAGTAAGATCATCATGCTTGGAGAGGTTTCGTAAGATCACCTAACCGACATGGATGATATGCAAGGAGAAAGACAAAATGATATTGGGGACATGGGTGGAATGGTAGGTTGAAGAAGATGATCACGATGAGAGGTGGGAGAAATAAGATGGGGAAATATGATGGGATGGGGAAGGCCATAGGGTAGATCAATCTTAAGAGGAAGTCTTAAGTAAGATTGCCATGCGGCGGAATGGTTAAGTAAGATCACCAAGCTGAAGAAGAAGAAGAATGATGATAGAGTTGGTGGGAATAGGGTATGACAAAATGGACTGAAGGGGAACCCTCAAGTGAATTTTCCATACTATGAGAGCGTGTAAGTAGGATGACCAGGCATAAGATGGATTTGGGGAAGGATGAGAAAAGAGTGAGTGAGGTATGCCTGAGTGGAATAGGATACGAGATGAGGTGATAACAAGAAAGAAAGGAAACAAAGGAGTGTAACATGAATGGATGAAGGAATATATGTAGTGGAGGGTGGAGAGTGTGAGGGGAATCCTTAATTGGGATGCCCGTGGTGAGAGTAATGATGCGAGAATGAGAAGCAAAAGAGGTGGAATGGGAAGATGTGTGTGGTGGTGATTGTTGTTTGATGAGAGGGGAGGTGGTGAAGAAGCTTCTACAGTGGGAAGATCTTAGGGAGAGGTAAACCTCCACCGAGGATCCCATATAGAAGGGGTTATTAAGTAAGATTGTCAAGCGGGAAGCAAAAGAGTGAAAGGAAAGAATACAAATGGGTGAGAGGGGACATGAATGGTGAGAAGGGTAATATGGGGATAAGTGGCGGAGGAGTAAAAATGAGGAGTGAGGATGAATGGATCAAATACATGGTGATCATGGTGGGGAGAAGGAGCTGCTTTGGATAGTGAATGCTACTTGAGAAAGATCGTCAAGTAGGATTCGCAAACTACATGGTGATCAAGTAGGATTCCCAAACTAGGGAATGTATTAGTATGGGTGAATGGATGGGGTGCAAAGTAAGATGTTGATCATGCAGGAAGATACTCACGTGATGAAAAACATCTTAATTTTAATATAGCACATAACAAGATGCATCGTGATATAAAAGATCAGGATGACTAGACTATAATATGCGTGATAGCATAGACAGGGGCCATCAAAAAGGTTTGATGCCCCAGTATGATATGTAAATGGAAGAGAGCATAGATAGAGGCCATCAAGAAAGTATGATGCCCCAGTATGACATGCAATCAGATAACATAAGAATATTAGAGAGAACACCAGGATACATAAAATCAAGATGCCCCTATAATATATCAAGATACAAGAAAGCAATTAATAATTTATAACTAATAATGCAACACAAGAACCAATAAACATGTCCCTAACGTGTTCCATAGTGAGGATTGATCGGATGTGCCCCCAAGCAGGGGTACGAGGACATAGTAAAGTATTGGGTCATTGTCCTCAAACAAGGAAACAATGAGAGCCGGATTTTCCCCAAGCGAGGATTCATGCGAGGAGAAGTGTTTTGAATTCGGTAGTCATAAAGTGATTGGATCATCCATTGGGGATAATAGTTCAAAGGTTGAATTGTGTTGGTATTTTTAGAGTTTTTGTGATTTTACAACATTTTTGTTTTTTTTATGATATATATATATATATATATATATATAATATTTTTTTTTTTTGATTTTGATAATTTTCTATTTTTATTTTTTTATTTTTGACGATTTTTAAATGTTTTTGGATTTTTGATTCTAATTCTTTCTAATGTTTTTAGATTTTTGATGAGTTCTAATTTTTTTGGGATTTTAGATGATTGTTTCTAATGTTTTTGGGTTTTGACAATTTTTGGATGAAATGTTTTTGGATTTTTGGATTTTACATGTTTTTTTAGATTTTTACACTGACAGATTTTCACTTGTTTGTGGATTTTTACACTGTGATTGGCAATTTATGGACCAGAGTGCAGACTTATTTTGAGAGGTGATAAACCAGGATATTATCCATATGTACCATGTTCCATGTGGTAACTTATGCTCAGAATAACACAAATTCTCTTTCCATTGGCAGGATATGGTGGTGATGATATGATGAAAAGAAGTCCAGCTCCATTCTTGACTCCACACAACTAGTAAGATGCATGGGCTCATCACCGAGAATCAAGAAGGACGTAGGAGGTAGATAATGAATATAGAGACAAATGCTAACAACAATCCCTTTGGGAAATTGTGACTCCATTCTTCATAATGCAGTAACTTGAACTAGTTTCAAAAATGGCTTTCACTTTATGAGTCACGTGCTAGACTTAGACAGTTATGTGGCCTGCTTGATTGGTAAGATATGAGGTGAAGGGATAGTTCTCTCTTCACTTAGGCATCTAAATTACTTCTTTGGGGATTCTATAATTTGCAAGCATTGTAAGATTTTGTATTTTTGAAATGACTCCCTATGCCTTGCCCCATGCTACTAGTGAGAAGCAAGGGCTCATCACCGAAGGAAAAATATAGGTGAGTGAATTCCCTTTTTGTCTTTTTTTTTTTTTTTTTTTTTTTTTTTTTTGAATGTTTTGCAATATTTTTATGCTTTTATGAGAATGACCCTCTACGCTTTGCCCCATGCCACTTGTAAGAGGCAAGGGTTTATCACCGAAGACAAGACGTAGATGAGTAAGGGCACCTTCCTCCATTCCCAGTCTCACACTACTAGGAAGAAGTGTGGGCTCAACACCAAAGACTATGAAGGATGAAAGATGTGACGATGAATTATTCATAAGTTATTGAATTGATGGATTTTTACAATAGTGCTTTGTATTTGGGAAGGAACATCTGCCCCCAATCTCATAGCCCCACATGACTAGTAGGATGCGAGGGTTCAACACCAAAGACTGAGATGGACGACCAAACAAATTGGGTAAAGAAGTTTAGAGCTTTGTTATGAAAGAGAGAATGTCTTTGAAGGGAATATATTACCATCAGTAAGCTTCTAGGTATGACCATAGGTGAAAGTGACTGAAAATGGAGATATTATAAGAAGTATGATACTCACAAACTTAATAGGATCTATATTAGCACTTGTCTCATGATGATAAATATGAAGATGTGATTTTGATAAAGAAAATATCTACCAATGGAAATGAATAAATTTAAATTATTCGAGATAAGCAAGATAGAAGGAACAATGTACACGTTGTTTCCCGAATAGTGAACATCTCAAGGATAAAATTTCTTTAAATGAACTGCATTCATTGGTTCATCAAGATCTTGACCATCTTCAGTGGCCAATTTATAGGCTCCAGAGCCAAATTTAGTTGTAATTACATAGGGTCCTAACCAATTAGGCTCAAATTTTCCTTGTTTTTCTCATTCTTTAGTGGTATTCTTTTGATTTTCTTTTAAAATGAGGTCACCAATTTCAAATTCTCTGGTCTTACCTTTTTATGATAACTACGTTGCAATCGGTTTTGATAGACTTGAAGATGATTGAGAGCATTAAGTCATTTTTCATCGAGAAGCTCAAGCTCTTGAAGCCATGATTGTCGGTATTCATCCTCATTAATTACATCTTTAAGGGAGATCCTCAAGGATGGGAGTTCTATCTCAATAGGTAAAATGGCTTCACAACCATAAACAAGGGAAAATGGGGTGGCTCCGGTAGGCGTGCGGTAAGATGTACGGTAAGCCCAAAGAGCGGGGTAAATTTGAGTATGCCAATTACGTCCATGGGTGTTGAAAATCTTTTCCATGATGGATTTTAAGGTCTTATTGGTTGCTTCCACTTGACCATTTACCCTGAGGGTAGTATGGAGTGGACCATTTAAGTTTGATGTGAAAACATTTGGCTAGGTCTTTTACATCCTGGTTTTTAAATGATTTTCCATTATCTGCAACCAGAGCGGATGGAATACCAAATCGATAGATGAGATTATTAAAAATGAATTTCGATATTTGGCTACCGGTAACATAAGTGAGAGGCATAGCTTCCACCCATTTAGTGAAGTAATCGGTAGCGGTAATGATGAACTTATGTCCATCGGACGATGTTGGTTTGATTTTACCAATGAGGTCAAGTCCCCATTGAGAGAAGGGCCATGGTGTGGTTATCGATTGTAATGCTTGGGAAGGTGCGTGGATAAGATTTCCATGCTTTTGACATGCTTGACAATGTTTGACAAAATGACATGCGTCACTTTCCATGGTGGGCCAATAATATCCAACTCGCAGGATTTTCTTGGCTAAGGCGATACCATTCATGTGTGCTCCACAGATACCAGAATGGACTTCAGCTAAGACACTCGAGGATTCTTCCTGATTAAGACATCGAGTAGGGTGCCATCATATCCTCATTTATAAAGAGTTTCTGCTAAAATGGTGTAACGAGAAGCACGTTGTGCTAAAGCACGTTTATGCATTGGTTTCATGTCGGTAGGAAATGTTTTATCACGAATGAAGGTATAAAGATCATGGTACCAAGGGTTATTCGGACCCATGATCTCACATACCATAGTGTTTTTAGGAAGATCATAGGTAGGCATTAAGAGATGTTCGATGAGAAAATGTGCCTGGGGTTGACTAGATGTGATTTCTAATAGGGATCCGATGGTTTCCATAGCGTCGGCAAATTTATTACGAATTATGGGATTTGATCAAAGCTAATTAATCAAAAATAGCTTCAAAGACTATCCACCATGCATTTATATGGGATAATTTTTCATCCTTGACCTAGTATTCATCGGTAACTTGCTTGATGATAAGTAAAGAATCACCAAATACAACTAATTCTATAAGATTCCAAGATATAGCCAGTTTTAATCCTGTGATGAGAGCTTCATATTCTATGATATTGTTGGTACATGGGAATGCTAAGCGAAATGATTTGGGGATAACATGTCCACTGGGTGTGATAAGCAAAATACCAGCCCCTGAGCCATGGAGATTACAAGATCCATCAAAAAAATAGAGTCCAAGCTGGCGCGATGTCTATGTGTAGAATATCTTCATCAGGAAAAGAGAACTGAAGTGGTTCTGTGCCAGGAAGGGGTGCCTCGGAAAGTTGGTCTGCAAGGGCTTGTCCTTTAATTACTTTCTACGGAACAAATTCAACATCGAATTCACTAAGTAATATGACCCAACTAGACATTCTTCCCATGAGAATGGGTCTGGACAACAAATACTTGAGAGGATCAATTTTGGCAATCAACTTAGTTGTGTGATTGAGCAAGTAATGACGTAACTTATGGAATGCAAAGGCTGACCGCTAAGCATACTTTTTCAATTTGGGAATAACGTACTTCATGCTCAATAAGTGTTTGACTAAGGTAATATACAACTGTTCTTTTTTTGCTTGATCGTTATGTTGTGCTAGTAGAGCTCCTATGGCATGTTCAATGGTAGATGTATAAAGCAACATGGGTTTATCGGCAACTGGTGACATAAGAACAAGTGGACTAGAGAGGTATTCTTTTAACTTAGCAAAAGAGTCTTGGCAATCGTGGTTCCATTGAAATTGTGCATCTTTCTTGAGTAATTGATTGAAGTGATGGCACTTATCAGCCAACTGTGATATGAAACACCGAATAGATTGTATCTTTCCTTGAAGATTGCGTAATTGTTTTAGGTTTTGAGGAGGAGGCATTTCCATAATGGCTTTGACTTTGGCAAGATCCACTTTTATGCCTCTTCGTGAGACAATAAACCCTAATAATTTACCAGAGGTTACTCCGAACACACATTTCTTTGGGTTAAGATGAACCTTATACTCACGTAATCTATCAAAAATGCATCTCAACACACTTGGATGCCCTATTCATGTTTTTGGATTTTGCTAATATATCATCAACATAATCTTCCATGATATCATGTAACATGTCATGGAAGATGATAATCATTGCTCGTTGATAGGTGGCACTAGCATTTTTCAAGCCGAAAGGCATGACCTTATAACAAAAGGTGCCCCATGGTGTAGTAAATGTCATTTTATGTTGATCCCCTTCAACAATACGTATTTGATTGTAACCAGAGAATCCATCCATTAAGGAGAGCATTTCATGGCCTGTCGTAGAATCAACAATCATGTCTATATTTGGCAAGGGAAAGTCATCTTTGGGACAAGCCTTGTTGATGTCACGGAAGTCTGTGCATATTCTGATGCTGGGAGTTTTCTTGGTGATGGGAACTATGTTAGATATCCATGCCGAATAATCAATAGGTTTGATAAAGTCAGCTTCCAAGAGTTTCTCGAGTTCGGCTTTGACAAGCAATGCAACTTG
The DNA here is from genome assembly GCA_018340775.1 of Taxus wallichiana var. yunnanensis. NCBI lineage: Eukaryota > Viridiplantae > Streptophyta > Pinopsida > Cupressales > Taxaceae > Taxus > Taxus wallichiana. Next base: position 849,277,698 of record CM031243.1, read on the forward strand.
GGGATGCATTTTGCGTAGTTTTTGCTTTACAGGTTTTGCATCCGGATGTACCACAAGATGGTGTACTACAAGAGATGGGTCCAGGCCTGGCATGTCCTTATATGTCCATGCAAATATATCTTGGAATTCAATAAGGAGTGTTGTGAATTCCATGCATTCTTGGTCAGATAGACTAATGCCAAGTTGTAAAATTTTTGGCTGTTCGGTGGTGCCAATGTTTATGTCTTTTGTTTCTTCTACAAGCATTTTAGATGTATCCTTTTTGGAGAATGATGCTAATGGTTGATGTAGGTCATCGGTGTCGGGTGTTTTAGGTGAGTTGGTACAAGATTTTGGTGTGTAATGTTGGGATTTTTATTGACATGTTTGTTGGATAGGGTGGCGGTGAGATTTTGACTATGGGAAATCCTCTGTTTGCTTTTGATCCAAATTTTCTGAGGGTGAAGGATCTGAATATTTTATCTCTTCACCAAAATAGGCTGATTCATTTAGATTGATTTCAAATCCTTTTCTATGGTCGGAAGTAGGGATTTGGTCACGAGTTCCAAGGAATTCTTCGATGGCTTCATCATTTTGGAACATGTCCATGGCCACATGATGTGGTTGGCCATGGTCTATGAGACTTGGATGTGTAGGCTCAAAATTGATGACATTAACAGATAAATGTTCAAAGTAAAGATGTGTTTTAGAGGTCCTCAAAAAGACTACATGGAGACCTGATGTCATTATCAGAACTAGTGTCATCATTGTCACTTGAAATTATTATGGGAGTAACATCAAACACCTTGAAACCTAGACCATGTTTACCGTGATGTTGTGTGTAATTTATCGGGTCTAAATGACCTTGTTCATTTGGACTGAGTCCTTTACCCTTCCATCGCATGTTTTTCATTATTCGGTGAGCTTTGGTAAATTGAGGGGACTCATAACATGGAGCAAAGTCATCATTATATAACCAAGATCCTGAAGAACTTGGAATATGTTCATTGTCAAGATAACCAAACTTTTTCCAAATTGACTATCCCATTTGGTAAGTGGGATGGATTCTCAGATGTGGAGCGTTAGGTTTTCCGTAGCTATGTGGGGATTTGGTGATATAAAAGGAGTCTGCCATCTTTTGAAATTGATATTCACCACATCCCATGTCAATGATTTTAAATGTGTGAGATGGGGGACCAATAGGTACCTCATGTGGTGGGGAAGTTAGTTTGGTAGTTTTAAAAGATGAAGAGAATGGGTTATAAGAAGAAGGGGGTGGATTGAAGGATGAAGGTTGGTTATTCACAAGAGGAGGTATCTTAATAGAAGAGGTGTGGTTGGATGAAGAAGGTTGGCTAGGTGAGGAAGAAGATGGTGTGGTGGAAGAATAATTGTTGTTGGAAGAAGAAGCTTGATTAGTGGAAGAAGATGATTGATTAGTGGGAGGAGGACTGGTGGAAGATGGTTGACTAGCGGAAGATAATGGATTGGAAAATGTGTTTTGGTTAGGAGATGATGGTTTCAGATCATTGTTAGGGAGTGTATCAGGATCAATGTGTGTTTCGTTAGGGATTATGTGAGGTGGAGCATATTTATCTATTGATGGACAATAGTGATCATGTCGATACCATCCTTCGAGGAATCTACAATACTCAAAAGGTTGGGGATCTACACGTAATGTAAATTCCTTGTCCAAATGAGGAAACTTAATACATTGGTGGAATGTTGATGGGATGGATTTCATGGCATGAATCCATGGTCGGCCGATGAGAATGTTATATGTAACTTCTACATCCACCACATGACAAACCGTGTCTAAGGTGATGGGTCCAACTTGGAGAGGCAACATGATTGTGCCTTCAGACTTTCTTTCACTATTATCATACCCACGAATGGTTATGATATTGTTTTGTAAATCATTTTCAGTGTAACCTAGACAACGTAAAAGTTTCATGGAACAAATATTCAATGTTGATCCATTGTCGATTAAGACGTGCTTGATCTTACGATGAGTTACATAACCCTCGTATAAAAAGAATGATTATTAGCGATGTTGGGATTAAGCAGGTCAGCGGGACCAAAAGATAAAATAGGATTGGGGACTGTAAGATGTGTGAATTAAAGCCTGGAATTGTTGTGAATTGATGTCCTCGGGACACGAGCATTATTCAATGTTTGCATAAGGATGCGTTGTAGTGCGGGAGAAGAATTAAGTAGTTCCATGATGGAAATTTGTGTTGCATATCTTCTCTAATTGTTTGACAATATTGAATGATGGCGTAGGTTGTGGAGAGGAATTGGTGGTGGAATTAGATGGTGGATTAGGAGGTGATGCGGGGGACGAAGTGGCAGATTTTTTTGTTGTAGGGACCCACATTTTTCTATCTAGTGGTGATCGCACAGTCAATTCTGATCTTTATAGTTGCCACTAAGTCTTGGTCATAATCTATGGTCGAGATGACTGAGTCATACTCGACATTGCTTGATGATTGACCCTTATCTTTTGAATTGTTATCGTGGTTAGGGAAGGGATTTTTGAACATGTGAAGTTTTTCATTAGGTGTTTTTGTCTCAGAAGTATTTTCAACTTCTATGTCTCCACGTTCAATCAGTCTTGGAGATGTAATGGCGGAGTTGCATGCATCGATTTGTGGAGTGCCCTTTTATGCGATGGTAATCACAATATTCATTGTCCTTATACCAATTTGGTTTGGGTTGTCCTTCTTCGAAGGGTTTGATGATGGGATATGTAATCATATTGGCATTTTCCAAATGAAAAGACACTAGATAGACTTTCTCCGAGAGGAGTGAACTCTCTTCATCGATCCCAGAAGGAACTTCCTTTCTAGGGATGATGATTGGTTGTTTGGATTTTAATGTGTTGATGGGATGGTTTTGAATTTTGGACATGGTGGGAATCAGTAATGCCATCGTTGATGATATTTTGATTCCGGTTAAAGAATTTAGATTTGTCCTAGTTCTGAGGAGTGTCTCGATAAGGTTGGTCCCTAAAGGGTGCTTTAAGTAAGCCCTTAGAAATGAGGGATTTTTCATTTGTGTGCCCTTTTCGATGACTTCTTCGAAACTATTCAGACAATGCATTTGCATGTGGAATGATAATTTGGCATTGAGATTAGGAACAAAAATGCTAACTAGTTGTCTCTCGGGTACTGAGCAGGGAAATCAACTTGTAATTCCTCGCCATCATTGTAAAAAGGAGGAAGTTTTCATTTGGCCTTTGCCTAGTGTTGCAGAGATCAAGCATGGTTATTTCTGAGTCTAAGTTATAGGAAAAATGTTTGAAAATTTCTCTAATAAGTCTGCAAATGTCGTGACCAACCCTTTGGGCAGATGGAAAAACCAGTCTAAAGCCTGTCCTCCTAAACTTTGGGGAATAATCGTAAAAGGTACGTGTCTCGATAGGAAACTTCCTAACATTGCATGTAAAATTCCTTGACATGTTCACGGGGGTCACCTTTGCTTTTGTATTTATCAAACTTAGGGATTTCGAAGGATGACGGAAATGGTAATCATGATATCTCTGTATCAAATGGATAAGGACACAATTCTTCAAAGTTGAATTGTTTTGATTGTTTTTGTAGTCCCTGAATGGTGTCTTTCATAAGTTTCCATTCTTGTGCGAATGGAGAAGCGGGGATGGTTTATCAAACATGTCGTGAGTATTGGAATCTAGATTGAGGTCTTTTAATCTTTCAGCTCTAGTCGTTGCTTCCTCAAGTTTCTTTGTTAAGTCTTGGATTTTAGTGAATAACTCTTCGGTCGAAGAACCATTTGGATTGTTTGGTATTTCATTGTGATAACTTGATTCACCATTTTGATGAGTTTGTTTAAATTTTCCATCCCAAAGTCAGGGGGTAGTTTTTCCCCCATGGCTAGGATGCGTAACAGATATTCATTTTTGTTTTGTTCTATCACCCTATTGACTTGTTCTTGTTCTTCATTGGTGAGTTCTGGTTGTGTGAATTCTTCATCATCATTTTCATGATTGTGACTACGAGTGAATACCATGATGAAATGTGTCTGATTAAGCTGAAAAGTGGGTAGGAATTTTGAACAGGTGTGAGGAAATGAGAACTTGATTACTTTGGATTTAGCTCGAATAAGCTCGTGATGACTGATAAGGAGAGTAACTCAAACAAGTTATCTCAATATGATGATGATGTAACTCGAGATGAGTTATTAGAGGATTTGTTGCACGTTGTGTAGATTTGGCTTAAACAAGCTCTGGACTATTGATGGGGAGAGTAACCTGAATAGGTTAATCGCGATATGGTTGTGATATAACTCAAAATGAGTTATGAAAGGATTTGTGTTGGTTGTGATTTGGATAAACGTGATGGTGGAAAAAATAATGAGTGAACTCAAACAAGTCACCCAATATTAGTTTGATATAGCTAGAAACAAGCTATGAAGGATGTTTTGACAATTGACGATATGGGGAGTGAATGCTAGTCACTCAATATCAGTTGGATATAGCCAAGACAAGCTATGATAGATGTATTGTTGGATGAAGCAAGCTAATGAAATTGGTGTGATGTTTTGGTCTGCATTGTTGGATTGTTTGGATGTTTTCACTTGGTATTGAATTGGTCGAGAACTGATTTTTTTGTGGAACACAACTAGGGTTTGAACTTTTACAATGAACACATTGATATCAGCCAAGTTTTATGATAAAACAATGCTAAACTATTTTGTTTTCAAACAACAAGCAATCATGTGGATCCAATTGTTTTGGCTTATGAGGTAAATTCTTTAGGAATGATCATTGTTTCATGCAATCATACAAGTATGTTGTGGACTGATGGATGCAGGCTCTTATTACTCCAAAAAAATGCGTCCTCTCGATATACCCTAGTCTTGATATACCTAATTCTATACGGGGACATAATTGGTATGGGAACCCTTAGAGCACTAGAGGAGACTCACCAATTCTTACTTGCCTGTTTTGGAGTGAATCACCATGTCCAAAACAGTTTTGTGAAAAGGTGGAAGGTGATGGAGGGATGAATGTGTATGGTGTCCTTATAACTCCCCAAATATTTACAGGGATGATGCCTAGGCTTCGTTGTTATAACTATTTAGGCATGACTCACATGCACCACATGACAAATATTACATATAAGTGAAGAGCAGGGGCGAGGTAAATATCGAACATTGTGATGAGACTAGGTCTCAAAGTGCAATGCAGATGTAAATGTTGTTGGTGCGTGGTAGTCAAGTCCATCATCACTGGTGTAGCTTTGGTGGTGATGAAATCCACCTCGTCTACGTGTAAAAAAAAATGATAAAGTGATTAAATGCAAGGTTCTTTCCAACTTGAAATAAATCACTAGCAAGAAAATAATTACGTACTGAGCATACTTTTTTTTTGGTTTCAGCAATTTTCTTTGAATGGTGGTATTTTTGCGGATTTTTTGTTTTTTTTTTTTTTTTTTTTGACAATATTCTAGCGACGTGGTCCTGAAAAAAAAATTAGTAGTTATCCTGCAAACGAAATGTTAGAAAAGTGATCGTGGTTGTTTTTGATTTTCCAGATCACTCGAAGGCGCAGGAAAAGAGCATACACAACCAACGACCAAAAAATATTAATAATATGACAAAGGAAAATAATGATTGAAATGACAATTAGAAAACAAAGCTAGAGGATCCTGTAATGTTAGAACAAGAAACTAAAAAATTGTGACCATTTCTGATTTTCTAGATCACTCGAAGGCAAGAAAAGAGCATACGTGGATACAATTGGAATAGATTTTTTTTTTTAAATTTTAATAATTATTGCAATTAATCATGATTGTGAAATAGTGATAATGATTATTTTCACAAAAAATAAAAACGAAAAAGAAGAGTGTGAAAACGTTACCTAGAAGTGTTGTCATGGAAAATTGAAATGTAAGGAAAAAATATAAAATAAATAAAAAAAAAAAAAAAATTATTTTACGGAGCTCGGTGGCCCTCACGTTTCTATTTCCAAGATCACTTTTGAAGTGTGAGGAAAGAGCATACGCATGAGGTTGTTATGTTAAATAAAATAAAATTAAAATAAAAAAAAAACTATAATTTTGTTGTTTTTTGTTAAAAAGATAGGTGTTAGAAGAAATGAAACCAAAATTTTTCTATAAGTCTAAATCAAAAATTATTTTTCCATTGCATAGATCTTTTGATACCTTTTCCATTAAAAAAATGAAGTCATTCCGAGTTTCGGAGCAAAAGTTATGGCTTAGGAAGATGGGCTACGATAGCACTTTGAATGAAAATTTTGAACGTGAGAAAAACATCCCAAGAGCTAGTTTTTTTTTTTTGACTTACAGACTTCACTGAGAAGCTAAAATTTTGATAGAAAGGTTAAAAAAGAATAATAAACAAAATAAAGAGTTAGATCACAAAATTATTAACTAAAATGAAAGAAAAATAATAATAATAATAATAATAATAACTTCCTACAAAGCAGTTATTTTAGCAAAAGTAAATAAATAAATGCATTTTCCTGGATTGGTTGTCCCATGACAGTAAGATGATAAACTAATGACTAGTTCATGTGTTTCTATAGATTACGAGTGAATAGAAAAATCAAAATTAGGAACTAAACACCAAGCACCAATAGGAGATCAAAGACATGATGAGCGTAGATAGTTTCAAACATTGTTATAACCTGCAGATACACCACAAGACACCACACAACAAAAACACTACCCAAAGTGTGAAGGTTAACCAAAGAAGGCCATAAGGAACAAAAAAGAAATAATAACGAACAATAATAAACAAAGAACAGATAAAACCACTAATTGGGAAATTAATGGTAACATATCAAAAGTAACCGGGCATGCCAGAATGTAAGCTAGGAAAAATACACTACTAACAAGGAAGTAAAATACCAATAATCATACCTCCTCCTTTCGCGTTCCATAGAAAACCTCGGAATGGGCTAGGAAACTTGGATTGAGCCCTGATTGTGTGATATGTAGGTGTTTTTCTTCAAGACGGAGTAAGACCTTCCTGCAACAACGATCCTCTTACTTTGCACTAGATGGGAAAAAGGATTATGAGGCTATTTGGGCATTAGGACGAGGCAGAAGGATGTTCTTTGCTCAAAGGATGCAAGAACTTAGATAGGGCATTCAAGCTTATTCTTCCGTGTCCTTAGAGGGGAGGGGTAAGGTTGTATTTATAGCTAGGGGAGTGATTAACTTAGAGTAATTTAAGTAATCATGGTTTGAAAATGTGGGCAAGATTAGGTGAGTGGTTTGAAAATGTGGGCAAGATTAGGTGAGTGGGGGCCACGAAGAATGGGTGAGGATTTGAATTATATTTTTAATTCATAAGTGGAGGATTTTAGGTGAGTGGGGACCACGAAGAATGGGTGAGGATTTGAATTTGAATTTTTAATTCAATAGTAGAAAAACATGGAGAATAATGACATGTGGTGAGGATTGGGTTATTTTTTAATTTTGAAATGGATAATTAATCAAATTATATTTGATTAATTCAAAGTGTATTTTTGTGGGAAATGAGGAAGGGAATTAATTGATTTAGGATACCTTTTTCTCAAACCCGCAATACAAGTGTTTTGAATATGGTGTGTTTTTATCTTGCTTATCTTAAATGTGGTTTTAAGTGGCACACCATTTGGAAACCTCAAAGAAACACGTGTATTAGAGGGGTTTTGTCTTGTTTTTGGTTTTGATGTCTTTCTTTGAAAAAAAAATTGGTCCTACATACCAAGGTTAGTAATTTTCCAAAAATGTCATACAAAGGAGATAAGATGTTTTTATTTCCTAGATCATCCTAAGACGCAAGGAAAGAGCATACGAAACAAGGTATCTCACTTAAATTTTGTAATAAATGGAAAGTTCCTAAGTACAATGTGAAAAGGATTTCCTTTTAACCAACTTTAAAAGCTATAAAAACCATTTTTCAAGTATGAAGAAAGTGATGAAACATTTCGATTCCCAAGATCACCTAGAAAGGTGCGAGAGAAGAGCATACATGTTTCGAAAATAAAGATGCAAATGTTTTTATTAAGCTAGTATAAAAAAATTAATGCAAAGGAAACACAGTAAACCAATTTATTAGAACCTTGCAAGAGTTTAGAAAACCAAGAAAAATGAAAAATTCTAGAAATCTAATTTTTGCACTTTTTAAACAGTTTTTAGTAATTTACATTTTTAGAGGTCTCCAGAGCACTTTGGGAGTTTTATGATAGAAGTTGGTATACCAAAGGTATCTAACTTTTGGAAGTTTTATCACAAATTACGCTTCGTTATCTTTTTGATGCCTATTCAAACTCTGAAAATGAGTTAACGAGTCAAAAGATATGATCAAAACAAGTAGCACTAAAAATAAAATGGATGAATCGACTACACAGAGACACTGCATGCCCAGAATGAAACATACGTGCCCCAACCAATGGATATGCACCCAAGTAGATAGGTACGTGGGAAAGGTAAAAATGCAAAGTCAACAGAGTGGAATAGGACACCTACACGCCTAGAGTGACGCATACACGCCCTAGCCAACAGATACGCACCCTAGCAAAAAATAGACAATTTCAAATTTTTACAGTCAAGCTATTTACGTATACGCGGCCAGAGAGATAGATACGTGGCCTAGATGACAGAGACACATGTGCATCCCTATAGAGGTGAAATTTACATATTTTCACACAATCGAGCACCTGACGCATACGCGGCCAAAGAGCGGATACATGACACATATGACAGAGATGCATGCATGTCCTTGTAGAGGCAAAATTTGTAAATGATGAGGACTTCCAAACATGTAAAAACTATTATGATGGGGATGCTAGGGTTTTAATGTATATGTGCCCTTTGTTAACACCTACGTGTACCCTGTGAAAAACCTGCAAAACTCATAGATTTTCAAATTTTCAAGAGTAGACAGGTTAGTTATTAGTCAAAGTGTCCTATTTCTATATCAAACCCACAAAATACATGTAAATGAAGGTCATTTATCTAGGGTTAAAAACAAAAATGAGGAAATAACAAGTGATTTGACCCAAAAACTTGAAAATGAACTTTGAAAAACCTAAAAGACCTCCATTAATGGAGGATGGACATAAGTGTCCCACCGGGTGTGCCAAATGTGTTCATGGATAAATTAGATATGTTATGGAAATGAAGTTAAAACCTATAACCTCAAAGCATGAAGCTAATCTACACTAAACCATCATGATAAGAGATAAACAAGACTAACATCTATCATTGTATGAACTAGATTAAATCTAAACTAACATGATAAAGCTACTCTCTACTCTTTAGATCACTTAATTAAACATTGAACCTAAGAAGATCAACTTAGCAATCAAAGGTGTGATTAGTTGTTTTATGGTTCTCAAGCTTTCAAGAATGAAGTCTCACCATTAATGGCTTCAAGGCCAATGGTTCTCTCCATATTACTCAAAACTAGGATTATGGATGCAAATGGAGGTGTTAGCTCAACAATGGAGGAAGGAAAGCTTTAGATCAAATGTCTAATTAGCTTGAAGCTAATACAAATGAGATCTAAGCTTTCTTAGGCTTGTTTTGGTTTTGAATTATGTAAAGTTGTAAGTTTGAATGGGTAGGCTTAGCCTTGTATTTATAGTTTTTGGTTTGGAAGAATTTGGAATTTGGGTGCATGTGGGACTAAAGCTCAAAAAGAACTTTTAGATTAGATTAGGATAAACATGCTTTAGGCTTAGTTAATCTTGGTTTAGGCTAGTTAACTAGGGTTTAGGCTAGTTAAACTTGATTAGCAAGTGATTAGAGACTCATTGAGAGCTGGGAGGGGTCGGATAACCAATTGTGGTGATAGATAGCCTACGATGCCAATAGAAGCGGTCTAGAGAGAACTAGGAGGTTCCTAATGGTCGAAAGGAGGAATGTTTAGCTAATAAGAGAGATATTAGCCAAATAAGTTGATTATATGAGGAATACAACCGAGAAGGTGTCATGAAATGGGCATCCGAGAATGGAGTGAAGAAGGGTTGATTAACAAAGTGTCATCAATTGCCTAGATGGGATAGAATGCTAAGTGTAAGCATGTTTTAGGTGTCTACACTTGCAACTCAATGTGGATGCTTAGGGTTCAACGGAGACGCACCCAAGTATAAAACAGAAAATTTCAAATTTTTACACAATCGAGTTATTTACACGACACGGCCGAGAGAGATGGAGACAGGGACCCACTAACATAGATGCATGCATGTTCCCGCAGAGAGAAAAACGTCAATGATAAGTACATCCAGATAGGTGTGCACTGCTCCATGGGAATGATAGGGTGTTAACGTGGATGCACCCTCTTATAACATCTACACGTACCTATGAAAAACTTGCAAAACTCACATTTTCAAATTTTTAAAAGAAAACAGTTAGTTGTTAGTCAAAGTGTTCTATTTATATATCAAAACCATAAAATACATGCAAATGAAGGTCATTTATCTAGTGTTAGAAAGCAGAAATGAGGAAATAACAAGTGATTTGATCCAAAAACTTGAAAATTAACTTTGAAGAACTTGAAAGACCTCTATTAATGGAGGATGGACATAAGTGTCCCAACTTTGGGCATGCCAAATGTATGCATGAGAATATTAGTTATGTTAATAAACAAGAAACTAGCTAAGTAGTTCCATGATCTAACTAAACCTATCATAAACATCAAGATGAGTGCTAAACAAGATAACTTCTACAATAATGAATTAAACTAAAACATTATCATTTTATCTCTAACTACTCTATGATTACTTAAAACATAAATTGAACCTAGTTAAACCTATGAGCAATCAAATTAGATTTGTTGTTTGCTTCAATGGAGGTGAATAGGTCTCTCTAAAATTGCTACAAGGCCAAGTTAGATAACCTCCGACTAACCTACTGTGAAGTTATGGATGCAAGATGGATGAGCTTCAATAATGGAGGATAGCCAAGATGAAATGCCTATTAGCTTGGCTCATGCAAATGAGTTCTAATGCCAATATCTCCAAACGTGAGAGATATTTTGTTATGTAAACAAGGTGTAAGGTTGAGAGGGAGGGTGACCCTCTAATTATAGTTTTCACTTGGGAGAGTTTGGAATTTGCGTGCATGTGGTACTAAAGCTCCAAAATCACTTTTAGATTAGATTAGGATGAATATGCTTTAGGCTTAGATAAGCTTGGTTTAGGCTAGTTAACTAGGGTTTAGGCTAGTTAAAGTTGATCAGCAAGTGATTAGAGACTCATTGAGAGTTGGGAGGGGTCTAGATAACCAATTGTGGTGATAGATAGCCTCTGAAAGCCAATAGAAGTGGTCTAGAGAGAACCTGGAGAGGTCTTGAATGGCCAAAAGGAGGAATGCTTAGCTAATAAGAGAGATATTAGCCAAATAAGCTTATTATAGGAGGAATATGACTAAGAAGGTGTCGTAAATGGGCATATGAGAGTGGAGCGAAGAAGGGTTGATTAATGAAATTTCACAATCACTTGAATTGGATGAAATGTTAAGTGTAAGCATGTTTTATGTGTCTACACGTTCTTAACAAGTTTACTTGTTCTTCCTTTTCTTAGCATATGTTAACAACAACATGAGTCTTTTCCTTCACTAGATTAGCTTGGGTGAGTTACTTTATAGCTTCACATAGGAGGTCCCTTTGTGGCGGAATAGCCAAAGCATCCCACATTGTCACATTGACATTAGTCTTCTTCATCTACTCAACAATATTAAAATGAAGGCTCATAGATTTCTGCATTTTTGGTACAAGATTTTCCTTCCTCGGTTGCTACAAGATTTGGGTAGGCATTGGTTGGTAAGAAACTTCCTTACTAAGAACCTTCGGATTTTTTTTTATCTATCCCACTTCCTTTTCCTTGTTAATAACATTTCCTTGATTAGAATAATATGAAGGTTAAGACTCCAACATCCTTTTCTTAGACCTTTTATTATCAACAAAATTAATTCAATGTCTTCTAGAACTTTCCACTACTTGATTTATTGCAAAGAATTTATTAGCCCCAAAGAACATGAGATTGATGTTAGGATTGACCTCTTGGAATCCTTCCATGCTAGGATCTGGTTTCTTACAACAATGGTTCTTGTTGATTAGAATAATTCTAAAGCATGAAGGCTTGAACATGCAATGCCATTTCACAAATAAGTTGATTGTGTGGTGACTTGCACAAGAGACACCATTTTTTTCTTATATTATGTTATTCTACATTAGAACCAATGATCGACTTGAACTAGCCATAGTAAGTGATTGGGGAGGATCAACTGTTACTAGTGGAAGAGGTTCATTTTTAACCTTCCACCTATTATTCTACTGATTTTGTCCATATCTTTGATTAGGTTGTTGGTTCTTAAATGGCTGATATCCTTGGTTAAATCCTTGGTTTGAAGATTTCCCCTGGTTAGAATAATTCCTATAATATTGGGCTTGTTGTTTCTCCAAGGATATGATTTTTTGGACATATTTATAATTAAGGCCTTCATCTCTTCATCCTCCTTTTTCTGTGTGGGAAGATAAGAAGTAGAAGTAGTGGGTTGGGAATTTTTCTCAGGAATATGAGAAATAGAGGGATGAGAAGCATGAGGTAGTTCAGGGTATAAGGGCATGGGTAGTCTAGGAGCTAGTTTCCTGGATTGTATCAGACAATTTTCAGCCCTAATGGCTATTGCATAGGCCCCAGGAAATGTTTCACCCCCATATATTGAATCATGACAATAATATCAGAATTTAATGCTCTTAAAAAGTAAATAAAAAAACTTCTAGAGTTGGTCTTACAAGGACTAGAATTCTATCCCATGTCTTCTAAAATCTGAAATTGAAGTCTGCCATGAGCTCATTGGGATCCCTATTTATAGTTAGTTTTTCTAATAAGGAGAGGTTATCTTCCTTTTCCCCAAATTGATTATAAAGGGTTTTTCCAAGATCATTCCAATTATTGATTATTCCTTCTCCCAAACTCATAAATCATTGAAGAGCTCCTAAAATGAAGAATCTAGCAAATAATAGCTACATCTTGTTCAACAATTTTATAAATGGAAAAAATATTGGAAATTTATTGAATATGGTCAACTAGAGTGGTATGATTTATCCATTGAAAAAAGTAATACTCTTAAGTGTAGATGAAGGAATGTTATGATGTGCATTGAGAGCAAGAGGACTACTACCAATGAAGTTGAAAAATGGTTGATCCTTGTTGTGCCATTAAGATAGGTCCGAGAATTATAGTGGACTGCAAGAAGGGAATACTAGGAGGTGGTATGGATAAATTCCTATTTAATGGTGAAGGCAACCTCCGAACTATTCTTCTTCTTCTTCTTCTACCTGGTGATAGTTATAGGTACTCAAAAACTCCTTTTTTTTTTCTAGACCTTGTCTAAATTCTTCTCATGAACTTGAGGCACTCTGACTGCTAAAACCAGTTGATTTGATGTTTGGAGTCACCATATGTGTTGTAACAGAGCCTCCAAAGGCTAAAATTTTACCAAGATACACACCCAAACTTGGAAAAATTAGAAATATTAACTTCTATTGTCCCACTGGGTAGTGCCAAAACTATTGGAGCTCAAAATTGTACCCTGCCCTAAGTCATAGACAACCTAGGATTTTGAGGCAACATGGGACTATCTCTAAGTTGTGGGACTTACAAATTGAGATAGACCTCTGGAGAAGGCCAACTTCCTCTACTTAATCCTAATGCTAAAATACTCATAGGAATGAAAATGTAGCTATACTAATGTATGATTCCTAGAAACTAAGGAGGAAGGAACATGCATAAAAATGAAAATCCTAAACTATAGGAGGTGATAACACTAAAAATAAGGGGAAAAAACTTTTGAAAGAGAGAAAATGGAACTAAACAATGATGGAGAGGAATAAATGATAGCCATAATCTAGAGCAATATCTAAATTCCTATCTTAACACAATGCACATTAGAAATGAATCCTGTAATATGAAGAAGTACACACAACATACCAGAAAGTAAATGAAGAGGCAAATAAATGCAATAAATCACTAGCTAAGGCAGAATAAAGCCACAAAACAAGTAATTTTATTGCTCAAGATGATGCACAAATCATTACAATGGAGGAAGAAGGTGTGAATTCATTACAAGATTATTGTCTAAGGCTTATATCTCAAGAAAACTTATGCAACACTTCTCAATGATGCCCTTGCATTCCCAAAGTATCCAACATTACAAATGAGCATCACTTTACAATTTATAGAGAATGAGAAAGAAAGAGAAGAGGGAAAACTCATATCTATGCATTTACTAACCAAAAACTTCATTAAATGACTGCAAAAGAGTATGGTCCACCTTACAAATCCACCCCCATGATATTTTTCTTATTGGAGAAGAAATGGTACCATATCATATCATATTTGATTTCTCAACTACCTGAGCTACATCTTTTAATAATGGAAGTGTTTTTTCCTTTTCCTAACCTCTTCATGTCACCTAACTTAATATATTTTATTTTCATTATGTAGAGGATGAAAATACCTTCCCATTTATATAAATATTATGAAATTTGGAGTTTATGGTGAAAAGATATGGCCATACAGATGTCCAAAGTGGTTAGGAGCAACATGTTGTCTCTAAATAGTGCTACAAGATGCAATTATATTGTATTCCCCCTTATATCCTTTAAATTTTTCATTTGACCTTTGTAGTATGAGTATTGTAGGTTTTTGGGTACATAGGGTACTTAGGAACTAGGGCCTTGAGTTCCTTATTATTTCACATCTTTCCACCTCCACACCCCAACGTTTATCTCCTTGTTCCTTTTCTTGTGGGTGGATCAAAATCTTAGAGCACACATGAAACCTGGGAACCTATTCCATTTGAGATTTGTTCCCTCACACTTAGTTCTCTCTGTAATCTCCTTTCTGCAACCCACATTCTTTGCATTAACGCTCCATTTGATATGTGACAATTTTGAGGATGCGGGAACAAGCTCATAGGAACTTGTTCCTCAAGTTCCAAAAATATCTAATTCACCTACACTTAATCGCTTCCTTTGTATTTTGGCTTGAATACCCTTGCAAAGAACTATGTGGAATGATAGGAGCACCTTTATGTATCAATTCAAAGGAGGTCAAAGCAGGATGGAGATGAGAAAATTACGATTAAGGCCAAAAGTTAAACCTACTAGTTCATCTTCCAAGTTGTTGAAGAATGAGATGTTCACTCGGCCTTGGTATATTTAGCTTTCTAAATACTCCAAGGGTGAAGAAAATTAATGTGATCAACCCTCTTAATGATCAACACCAATCAACTAACATGTTTTGTTTTCTTAGAATTTATATTTTGCAGATTTGGTGTATTTGTTGTAAGAAGTGCATGGTATTTGTGAGAAGTAAGAGATGGTGAAAAGAACAAATGTCCACTTACAGGTAGTATAAAGAAAATCCCCGCTTTATTTTCCTATTAGCATAACTTGTGAAGTCATGAAGAAAATAAGGAACAAATTGCACATGCGAGTACTTATGAAGATGACTAGCAATAGAGAGAAAATTCAGCCTATTCTTTTTGAGAATTAACTAATTTTACTAAGGATACTTTAACATGCCTCTACCTACACTTGCAACACTCTATAAAATGTATGAAGCATCATATCACCTCAATCATGATGACTCTACATGCAGCTAAAGGCACAAATTATGACAAGGCACATGTCACCATCATCTAACGCACCTCTCAAGATAAGTGCACTTAATTCACTTTAATAAAGTAGTGATAGAATAATTATATGTGATTAATATTTTTGCCATGTCATGATTGACTTTATAAGCTATAATATTATGTTACCTTTCATTAGATGAGTTGTCACCCATGCTCACCCCACTTTGTCACATGACCTCACCTCACATGTTTTCACCCCTTAAATGAAATTGATGGATGACTTTTCATGTTGCGTGTGAGTCAGTTGCAAACTTTGAAATCATCAAGTACTCAAATATTTACACTTTCTTGAATTTTTTTCATAATCACCGCAAACTCTAATATTTTTCCTCTCTGTGAGCTCAATAAGTTTGCCAAATTGAAATGGGAGGACACTTAATTGGAAATGAGCCCACAAACTAATCATAGCTTCACAAATCGACCAAAATTTTTGCATTATTTCCATGACAATAGATGGATGGACTATATTAATAAGTTTAAGGGATTCAATGAGTCCATGGTGATAGAGTTTTCTGCCACATTCAAGGATGAAAAGGCCACTATTAAGGGTTTGAAAGTTAAGGTGGATGAAAAAATTATAGATTTAGTAATAGGACTTCCTAGAAGGTGAGTTGTTTCCTACAAAGGAAAATCTAGATGAGGCTCGAATGGAATTTAGTGATGATGATGATAATTTTGTAAGTGACAAAAAAGGTACATTACACACTTCCCTGAAACCCTTTTGGGCTGATGTTACAAACTACATTATAAAATAATTCACCTGTGAGGGTAGGTACTCAAGATTAAATATTGTGCATTTTAAATTTCTTAATCATTTAAAGAATGATAGACATGTTAATGTCCCTAATTTATTACATGAAAGCTTAAATAAAATGAGTAAGGAGTCTCAGAGGGGGAGGTATGCATTATCTCATCATTGTCTTATTACCTTGATTTTCAAACACACATCAGTGAGGGAACACCCTAGAATAAAATGGCAAGAGTTTGCTAGGGAAAAACACATTAATGATTTTTTTGGGAAAAGAGGAGAATCATAACTAGTTCTTCCACACATGTGCCCGAAAACCATAGCTTCTACCTTTATTATTACAAAAATATATTCCTATGGAAACTTCCACACCTATAGAAACACATGTTCAACAAAACCTCCATCTCCAGAGAAAGACCCTAGGCCCATATCTCTTGATAGGATTCTTGTTGCTAAAAATTTGCTAAATATATCTACACTTGAGTCCTCTTCCTCTAAGGGAAAATAAAAGTCCTCAAGAAAATCCCTAAACGTCTAGGAGATCCCAGAGGCTTCACACTAAAAATCCCAAAACCTCAAAGCCTAGGAGAAATGTTACTATCTCACTAGATAGTGATGTAGAGGAGGTTGAAAAGACCGAAGAACCTACACCAATGGATATTGAGTAGGGTGGTCATGAAATTACATGTGAAAAGAAGGATATGGAAGACACCACTAAGGAAATGGAAGAAACAAAGGAGGAGGAATATGATGAACAACTTATTCATGAGAGCCCTCCTGAAGTAATTAGGGTTTAGGTAGAGGTCGTTCATGCTGGGAAACCCATAAACAACATGAAGGTGAAGCATTGATAGATGAAGTTGAAAGTACACCACATTTTTCTACAGTTAATGAAGAGCACAAAGAGGAAGCACTAGATCATGCAGTGCTTGAACCACATATTGTTGACAGAGATATTGTGGATGATTTTCCACCACATGTTGAGGAAACAATAGGAAATATTGTTAATGAACTTGAGACAGAACCCCAATATGAGGATATTGAGATCATACAAGTGGATAGTCCTACAATTATTCAAGATACAGTTCATGAATTTTTAGACCCTGTTTCCCCAACATTTCCACCATATATCCTACAACCACATGTTATTATCAAAGAAGTTTTCAAGGAACCCCAAACTAGTTTACAGAAGCATAGGCACTCAAACAAATTTGTTAGATTACTGGGTGCAACAATTTGAAGACTATGTTGCTAGGCTGCAGGGTAGATGGGAAAGGGAGAAGGAATAATTACTCTTCCAACATCGAATGATCTTGAAGAAAAAGATAAACATCTCATGGCCAAAGATAACGAAACTAAGATCAAGAAGAAACAAGAAGACACTATTCAGAAACAAATGATATACTCAAATGTAGGCCACCTTCAAATATCTATGTTGTTTTATTGAAGGAGAAAATGCTACAATTAAATCTTACTTGCATAAATTTATATTTCTAGTTTGACATTAGTATTGCATGCAGCTTTCTTCAGTTGTATTTAAAAAATTCCCCATGAGATCTAGCTCCTTCTATGTGAGATATATATGTATAATTATGCTTTAGAGTATGACAAAGACTAGATCCATACTCTCTATATTAGGGATGCATGAAAATTAAGTCACTAAGTTCTTACTTAAAAATGAGATTTATAGAGAGAAGAAAATGGTTGACTACAGAACTTATGTAAAGTGAAACCATTGATGATAAGGGAAGAGGCTATAAATATAAAATCCATAATTGAATAATATGGGAAGTATACGAAAGTTCGAAAATTAAATAGAGGGTTTATTGGATGAGACATGAAACTCATGATAAAGCCAAAACCACATTAAATTTAATGGCCAAGAAATAGTACAGACTGTAGAAGCAAGATGACAGAAATATCACCGTAAATGCAGAGGAAAGAAATGCATTCTTATCATAATATCATCCCAAATTTCAGGAGGATAAATGCATATATTGAATTCTCTAAGGGATGTGGAAAAACTTGGTTTCCTATTGGTTATTATCCACTAATTTTCCTCTATCCTATACCACATTGGTCTGAAAAATGGAACCGAATGAGGACATACAGACAAAATATCGAAAGATACAAAAGGAATATAGGGTACATTTTCAACAATCCGTAAGGAACGTCTACACCCACTCGACTTCAAGTGCTTATGTAGCATCATTTGGGAAGATCCTAAGTGACTGAGGAACCCAAAGAATATTGAATGACATCATTTAAGAACTTAAGTCTGGGGGTGTGATGAGATGTTTTATTTACTTTTTTAAAACCCCATCTTCTTTATTTTGTTTAATCCATGTGTACCCACAAATTATATTTCCTGGTTATATTATTGAACATTTCCACTATATCTTGAACTTATGGCACATATATTAGTTAATATAATTATTACTAAGTATACTTTGTTTTGTGGATTGTGGGTATGCATTTATTCTTCTTGATGAAAGGTGATGTTAAATAGTCATTTTAATAAATGCCAACCTTGATTTCCAAATAGGAGTTATGTTTATCCACTAACATACATCCAAAGAAACTCATTCACAACATCGAGGTCATCCAAAACAACTCGACATGTAACCAAAGGAACACATCTCGCTTCCCGACACACATATATAAAGATGTGATAACTTGAACAACGTGGAAACTTTACTGGGCTTGCACATGTTGATAGAGAAGTAGTTATGCAAAAAGAATAAGATTCAATGCCATCACTTGATTATGTGTTGCAACTCAAACAAATAACTAGTTTATTTAATTTATAATTTAATAATTGGTTGTTCAATCGATTAGTTAGTTAAGTTATGTGATTGTATTAGAAAATCTCCTAAAAAAATTGTCGCATGAAAAATTCTAGATTTCTTGGTCAAGATATTTTACTGAAGCCAACTATAACTCCTAGTATGAATTTATCTCTTCATACCTCTGTTGTAATGAAGGATATAAAAAGGAAATATTAATGTTGTAAAATATATAGAGTAATAAAGTAAAAACAGATCAATCCACAGATATAGAGTTTCCTATATTTTCCATTTGTAATCTTCATGATGATGAAATAAGAATCTGAGTTCATGTTAATTTTTCTAGATACAAGCCTTATGAGGGATTAACACCCAAGGCAGGGCCCACTTGTGGTTTTCTAACCCTCTCCTTTGTTTGTTGTTTTAATTCATTGCATGATTAGAATTACAAAGTATTTTTATTCCTTTATCTCGTATTCTATTTTTACATGATTTTCCATATCCATAGTATTTAATTTCAGTCATAATCTAGTTCATTCCTAGTATTGTTATGTTTTGATTTCAAAGTGAGAGAAATTTACCTTTACACTCCTCAAACATCCACAACTCTACATACAACATTGGAAATATTGAAATTTTACGTCCCTAGGTCTCGATAATTAAATGACCGTAGATTAAATAACAACATAGTAATTTCTACAAGTTAATTTACACCACCACCCACTATCTCATGCCATGCTCTATTAGATATTAGCACTCCACAAACCCTTCAAGTCATGGGTTATCTTAAGAAGTAGAAGGTGACAATATTGATTGATTTGTGGAGCACACATAATTTCATCAATCATAAGATGACAACAAGGATAAATGTTTTCATCTACCCAACACCTTAAGTTTAAGTAATGATTGCAGATGGTCGAACAATCCAATGTTTAGGGAAATGCCATAAAATCAGACTTAAGATGTATAACTACATAATGAAATCTACTATGTTTTCTATTCCCATGGGCAGAGATGATATTTTCTTAAGTGTTAAGTGGATCATAAATTTGGGCACCATAGAGATAAATTTCTAGGAACTATTCACGTGATTTCATTATGAGGGTGGACAGCTTTAAACTTCGAGGACTATAAAAAAATCCTCAAGAGGTTAATCCTCACCAAATGAAAAATATTCTTAGAAAGGTGGTTGAATGATTTGTAGCATGATTATTCTCCATGGAAGTTCAACCACCAATTATGGTAGTGCATCCTGATCTTTAGAAGGTTATTGATCAACATGTAGTTGTCTTCAAGGATCCTAGAGGATTACCTCCTGAAAGAGATCATGATCATGCCATTCAGTTAATTCTAGGAAGCCAACCCCCTAACATCGGCCTTATAGATACCCATATGTGTAAAAGAGTGATATCAAGAAGATGGTGGAGGAAATGTTAGAAATGGGTATTATTTTTCATAGTCGAGTGCTTATTATGCTCTAGTGGTGATGGTGCACCACAAGGATGGAATGTGACACATGTGTCTAAACTACAAAGAACTTAACAAGTACACTATCAAATATAAGTTTCCTATTCCTATCATTGATGATTTGTTAGATGATTTGCATGGTGCAATTTATTTTACAAAACTAGATCTTGTGTTCTGGGTATCACCAAATTAGAGTAAAGAAAGAAGATATTCATAAAACAGCCTTAAGAAATCATCAAGGGAATTATGAATTTCTAGTGATGTCGTTTGGTCTTACTAATGCACCATCCACATTTCAAATTCTAAGAATTCAATATTTCTACCAATTCCTATGGAATTTTGTATTAGTATTTTTAAAGATATCCTCATCTACAAAAAATCCTAGGAAAAACATTTAGATAAAGTCAATACAAGTATTAGAATCCTTAGAGTAACATCAACTATATGCCAAGCCTTTGAAGTGTTCTTTTGGGGTACAAGAAGTGTAATACTTGGGCCATATTGTCTCTTATGAAGGTATTAAGGTGGACCCTCACAAGGTCGGGGCCATAGTGGAATGTGAATTCCTAAGAAACCTCAAGAATTTATGAGGTTTCTTAGGTCTCATAGGGTACTATCACATATTTTTAAAAAAATATGGCAGTATAACAGCACCACTCAAAACATTATTGAAGAAATACTCATTTCATTGGAATAAGGAATCTTCTAGGGAATTTGAAAATTTGAAGGTGGAAATGTGCACTACTCCAGTATTGGTAACCCCATATGTCTCCAAGACCTTCATAGTTAAATGCGATGCTTCAAGAAATGGGATCGTGGTAGTACTCATGCAAGAAGGACATCCCATAACATTTTAGATCCAACAACTAAAAGGAAATATTTTTTGAATCCCACTAATGAGAAGGAAACGATGACAATATTACATGTAGTCAAATAGTGGAGACCATACTTGATGGGTAGAAAATTCAACGTAAAATATTATCATGATAGTTTGAAATAATTCTTCGAGAAACAAATATCTTCAGAAGAGCAACAAAAATGGGTCACAAAGATGTTGGGTTATGACTTTGAGATTATTTATAAGAAAGGGAAGGAAAATGTGGTTACTGATGCTCTATCTAAGAGGGATGATCCCACATAAGCATTGTTATGTGCCATCTCTATACTAAAGGCATGTTAGGTAGATAAAGTAAGGGAAGAATGATAACAAGATGCAATAACCCATACTATCAATTAGAATCTCTAGAAAGATCCAACCATATCTGAATAATTTATATGGAAGGGAGATACATTTTGGTATAAAGATAAGTTATATTTGTGTAATAACTCTACACTTAAACACCATGTTATTTTAGAGCTCCATTCTTCTCCACTAGGTGGCCATTTTAGGTTCTTGAAAACTTATCATAGAGTTAAGAAATATTTATTTTGGGAGGGGTTGAAAGGATATGTTCAAATAGTTGTGCAAGAATTTTTGGTGTGTCAACATAATAATGGAGAGACCATTAAGACATCAGGTATCCTCTAACCCTTGTCTATTCCTAGTGAGAGATGGGAAGAGGTATTAATGGATTTCATCACAGGATTACCTAAATTATAAGGGAAAAGTGTCATCATGGTCGTGGTGGATAGACTTACCAAGTATGCTCATTTTTGTGCTCTGATCATCCTTTCACAGCTAGTATAGTTTCCATCTCATTTATAGAAATAGTTAAAAATATCCGTGGCACGCCAAAAATTATAGTAAGTGATCACAATATGATATTTACAGAGACAATTTTTGACTGATTTTTCTATTGTTTGGGTACCCAATTGGCTTAGAGTTCATCTTATCATCCTCAATCATATGGGAAAACTAAGGTGGTAAATAAATGTTTGAGGGATATCTTCGATGTTTTACTTTAGATAAACAAGACCATTGGGTGAAAAGGTTTCCACTTATAGAAGGGTGATATAAAAATTCATTTCATACCTCCTCCAAAATGTCTCCATTTTTGGCACTTTACGTGTACCATCATCCATCACTAATTTCTAGCTTGAAGGCTAAAACCAAGGTGAGAGAAATCAAAGATCACATTCAACACCGTGAACGATGTACTATCTAGTCTTAGAGATAATTTGGCAAGGGCACAAAACCACATGAAGCAACAGGATGATCAACATCGTAGTGAGTGACAATTTGAAGAGGGTGACTTTGTTTTGTATGGTTGCAACCATATAAGAAGTTATCTTTAAAAAAACAAAAGAAGGATAATAAGCTTGCACCTAAATTACTATCACCCTTACCAAGTGTTGCAAAAATTAATAGTGTAGCATATAAGTCAGCTACCTCCCTTCAAGAAGTAAAATACATCTAGTATTCCATGTTTCTTACTTAAATAAAGTCATTGGGAAACACATTTCCACCCAATCAATGCTTCTTAAATTGGATGAGGAAGGAAGGATTGTATTAGAACCTAAATGTATTCTTTAGACACATACCAAAATATTGAGGACCAGAGTCATTAACAAGTATTTGATCAAGTGGAAGAATATGAATATTTAGGATGCAACATGGGAGGATGAAGCATTTCTGCAACAACATCCAGGGCTTGCCAACATTGGGGAAAATTTTGCTTTGAAGGGGAGGGGCATGTTATTCCCTTAGTCCTATATCTTATATTGGATATGTAGTTCTAACTTGTGGCTTACATAATCTCTCTTCTTGTCATATGTTATTCATTTATGCTTTCATATGTTTAGTAGGTTAGCCTTGGTGTTGGCCATAGCATAGGATTGGTATATATAGGTGGTAGTGAGGAGTAGTTAATTGAGTCATATTGAGAATTTGAGTCTTATTGTATGGTTTAGAGGTTTCCCCTCGAAGTGGTTAAGCTATTCTACTAGAATATTGGGATCATTTATCTACAATATTATTTTCTTTGGTGTTCTATTGTTACTGATATTCAAATTTATATAATCAATTTCATTACATGTGTAATAATACTATTCAATAAGAAATTATATATTTTTTCACACTTAATGGATTCAAAAGGTATGCATTTGACCAATTTAATAAAGTATATTGTAGCCGTAATGATGAATTTGTGAGCCTTATAGGATATTGGGTTAATATCAACAACAAGATCAAATACCATAGGAAAATGGCCATGGTTCCACAAAAGGATATAATGCAAGACTGGGCATTTAAATTGATATTGACATACTTTTAACATTGATCATATTTCTTTTCTTATTCATGACATTACTTTTCCATCCTTGGCCAAGAAATAAAATTTTCATAATAACTTGTATGACATATCCTTTCCACTAAAATATCCACAAAACTCACCATTGATTATATGAAAAATATATAATGCTTGCCTCATTACAACTTAGGCATAGTAGTAATCGACCATTGAGTGATCATTTTGATAAGGACCCTCCATTAATAACATTTCAACTAGCTTCACAATCTACATGATGCTCCTTATGTGGGTTATATTTTGCATATATGATTTCCTATAAAGGAATTTGTATATATTAGTGTACCATTTAGGATTATTCATGCTTCAAGTAATAGCTAATAATTCCAATTTGTCAAGAGTATCTATAGTCACCGACATATGTCGAGTTGATGCATATAAAATTAATGTACTAATTTTTAATATCAAATGGTATGAGGCGATCACAATAACCATAACATCATTTCATTTATCCTCATGAGAGATATTGTTATTTATCCTTACGAATAAAAATTTGTAAGTAAAAGTTTAAACTTGTTATTATACTAGATTAAGCATTCTTAATTTGTATGATGATGCCACGAACTTGATTAATGACTTTTTGAGACTCACCAATGACCTTAAAATGTTGAGTCTATACTTATGCACGTAAGTAGTGTATTGTCTCAAAATCAAGGATTCATATTCTACAATGTTGTTTGTATTTGAAAAACCAAGCCTATATGTAAATGTCATAGTTTTACCATGAGGTGTGAGAAAAAAATTCTCGCTCCTACTCTAGTAGCACATTTTGAGCTATTAAAATACATAGTTCAAGTTTTGAGTCAATATTATATGTGGTGAATTCATCATGGAATTTTTCATGAACAGGAAGAGTCAAATATGATGGCTCTACTAATTTATCAACAATGATTTGCACATTTTTAGATTTTTAGCAATAAACATTATTGAAACATAACCCATTTGGATATATGTCTAGATAAGGCAATGCAATATGTGAGATATCATAAAGGGTTGAATTTTTTTACTACACATGTATGTTTATTAATCACGTAATGTCATAATTTTTCGACTTCAAATACTAATCGAAATATAATTTCTCATAGTACTATAACTATGTTGATAGTCAAGTAATGTTTAATAACATAGAAAATTGTGTGTTCCTTTTTATTATAATTATATCATGCCGTTATTCTTTAAGAGCATGCTTGATAATATACATACATACAAACATGTGTGTGGGTGTGGGTGTGGGTGTGGGTGTGTGTGTGTGTGTGTGTGTGTGTGTGTGTGTGTGTGTGTGTGTGTGTGTGTGTGTGTGTGTGTGCGTGTGTGTGTGCGTGTGCGTGTGTGTGTGCGTGTGTGTGTGTGTGCGTGTGCGTATGCGTGTGCGTGTGCGTGTGCGTGTGCGTGTGCGTGTGCGTGTGCGTGTGCGTGTGCGTGTGCGTGTGTGCGTGTGCGTGTGCGTGTGCGTGTGCGTGTGCGTGTGCGTGTGCGTGTGCGCGCGTGTGTGTGTGTGTGTGTGTGTGTGTGTGTGTGTGTGTGTGTGTGTGTGTGTGTGTGTGTGTGTGTGTGTGTGTGTGTGTGTGTGTGTGTGTGTGTGTGTGTGTTTATATTGAATATAAGGTGCATGAATAGGTGGGTTGAGTAAATAATTTTAGATATCCTAAAATATCTTTTGGAAAGCCTTGTCCTATTCAAAATTGGTGTCTCTCTTTAATAAGAACATGAAAGTTTGTGTATTTTTGGCCAATTAAGACATAAATCATCGATAATACTACTTCATTTTTCTATGAATGGAGCATAATTGTAATAAATTATTAGGGAGTTATGTAAATTATTGATTTCACCTTTATAGGATCAACCTTGATGCCTTGCCGAGAGATAATGAATCCAAGTAGTTTACCCGATGTGACACCAAAGATGCACTTTTTATGATTTAACCATACATTATATTAATTTAACTGTCTATAAATTGATATAATGCTCTTGATGCTAGATTTTATTTCCTAATAATTCATTAACATAGTCCTCAATAATTTAATGTATGTATTCATGGAATATATGTTTCATTACACATTTGTAAGTTTCATCAATGTTCTTTAATCCAAAAGGCATAAACTTATAAAAAAAGTACCCCACGGAGAAGATTTTTTTTTTTCTCTTTATCAATGAGGTTGATTTTGATTTTATTATATCTAGTGAAATTGTCCATGAATAAAAACATCTCATATCTAGTATTAGATTCAATAATCATATTGATATTATGCAAAATAAAACTATCTTTAGGAATAATGTTGTTTAAATATCAAAAAATTGTACAAAAAATTATCATTAGGATTTGATACAAGAATAATAATGGAAACCCGTTGAGGATAATTTATAGCATGAATGAAGCCAACATCCAAGAGTTCTTTAAGATTTAAGATGTATTTTTTTATTTTTTTGTTGAATTAGCTTAGCATCGTGGTATAAGTTAATGTTTTTTTAATAAAATTAAAGAGAGGAGTCTATAGGGACCACTAACTATGTAAATGTATACAAAAATATATACAATATAATAGTAGCTATAAGACTTAGTACATTAAGTTTCAGTTTTCACAACTTCTTCCGTAAGCCTTGAAAGAGGGTCCAAAAATTTCTGCTTTCGAGCCATAAACTTTGTGCCAGTAGCTATGTTGTAAACAAAGTATATAGTACCCACCATTTTACATGACATCAATAAATCCATAAGGTCCGATGCTACTCATCAGGGGACATTGAGGATTTTGATCAATTTTTATTTCCTCTTGAGAGACGAGACCCATTCAAAGAGGTCATATCCACCCTTGAGGAATGGATTTTTCCCTGGAGTGGATTTTTATTTAGATGTTGTATTTGAACCGGAACCATCTTTTGGCTTGCTCAAGCAAGTGTGAATTTTTTAGCATCAACTGAGGGGATTTCATAGCTATTTTTTCAAGGGACAAAACCCTTTTATCCAACAATTCTAGACGTTAATAAATTTTTCCTTTCCAACCCCGAAGCATACCAATAAAACTAAACAAAGGGAGTTCCTCTTCAAGAACATTTGCAATAAAATAAGGTTTTGAGGTTATTAAAGCTTACACCTTAATGACTGGACAATGGGACAACCAAAATTTCTGCAAGGTCTCCATCTTGATGTGGTCTTTTGTATGGAGGAGATGGTGAAATAACACTACAAATGAGGGCATCATTCTTGTGAGCTTAGCAATAAAATCCAGCCACACCGCATTCTCTAGGTGAAGAACTTGTGTATCATGGATTTTAAAACCATTATGATGAAATCTTCATTAGGACCTGAAATTTAGAATATGGATTACAGTTCCTCCAGTATAGACCATCCAATTTAATATCCACCTTCATTATTTCCATTAATAAATGATTTTTCCCCTATTCACTCTATTTTTACAAAATTATTTGTGGCCTACAATGGTGGGAATTTGTTTATTTAAAAACTCGCTTCTAAATTATTATGTGATGATTATTAATTTCAAGATTATAGCATATATTTCTCAAATGAATGGCATTGGTGATGGAGGATGCTGATAAGATGCTTGTGCAGAAGCGTGTTTCCCAATCCTCACATCATTATGAAGTGATACCTGCTTAAGGTCTAATTAAAGCTTTTCCAGGTTGCATATTCTCGAGTGATGAGACATTAAAATTTCCTATTTTATAGTTAATTGAATCCTATAGTGATCCTTCATTTTTAATGATTTCAAATAAGTCAAGACATTCATTAATGTATTTACTTTCATTTTTAGAGAATAAAGTGAGATTGGTACTTCCATTTGAAATTTGATCCATATCCTTATTGTACTCTCTAAGTTAATGTTTCTTATTGAACAAATTTGAACCTTAGATGAGGTGGAAAACTAGGACTAATAGATAATTTAAATGCCAATTTATAGTCCCTATTTTATTGCATTGATTACAAGGATAGAATAACCTTTCTTGATTAGTGGTGGAGTATGATCTAGTACAAACATTCTAAGTCCTTCCCTTATTGCAATGATTTTAACTTCATTATTGCTTTCTGGTTAATAGAGCCTAAAGTTCTTTGAGATGAGTCTCCCATCAGAATCCATTAGATGTAAGATAATTTTATGCATAGTAAAATGTATCAAATATAGGAATGTCACTATCAATCCATGCAAATAAATATGGAAAGTCTTGTAAACAGTTTTAGAGGGCTTCCCCTCATCATATTTTAATGAATATACAAGAAACACTAATCGAGGATCATCATGTGTTAAAAAATTATTAGTATTAGATTTTTGTTCAAAAGAGTGGATCTACCATTGATATAAGATCAAGTATGGTTTGTTTTAAAACATCAAGTAAGATGTTAGAATCACAAGTATCACCTTTTCCAAAATATGCGTTGGTATTTTTGGTATGAGGAAATTTATTCTTTTAAAATAAGGAGATATATCCTCATATGCCCTCGGGTACTCTAAAAGGGATCCCTCTTTAGAAAATGTATCCATTGCAGGAATATTTTTGGAGATAATGTTGTCAATGAGGTTAGGATTAAAAGATCTAAATTAGAAGTATGATTTATCTCATTAAAATCTAAATCATGGACACAAATCAAAGTAGAAAAATCCCTTTATGTTGTATGGGTCATATAAAGCAAATACCTTATTGTGCGGTAATGGTTGGTAACATAATGGAAGCATGAATTCCTTTCTCATTTTTACTAAGTCCTTTTCCTATGATTCCAATTTTTGTGATCAATTGTAACCAATCCCATATTAATGGAAATAAAAAGATTTGGTATCTTGTATAGGTGACTTATGACTCTTAGAATAAAATAGTTGCATGTAGGGAACATATTTATCCTCAATGTTTATCATGGTACAAAACTTGAAAGGTTCTCAATCCATAGGGTAGGTATAAATAGAGAATTGGTAATTTAATTTTAGAAAATCATGTAATGGAGATTGTATTACATGCATGACATGATCCATGGTCACTCGAAATTAATATTGTAGTTAAAAATATGTGGGCATAAATTGACAAAAAATGTCAAGTGTCTGTGGGCCCAAGATAATTTTCTCATGCATTTTTGGGGAAAATTATCAAAGACATATATTTTCATGTACGATGGGGTGATTTCATCTTCTGATATAACTAAAATATATAGGAAAGATATGTTACAAATATTGATACCTAATCAATTATTGATAATTACTTACTAAACCAATTTTTTTGTATTGTTACTTGAACGTATAAGGGTGGACACCAATCTATCATATGTTGGGGATGGAGGTCCTTTTCATTGAATGATAGTATTTCCTTATTTAGGAACAAGGTATTGAGAAGAGATGGTATATATTATGGTTCCATATTAATATGGAACATTGTTTGGTTGCAACATTTCATAGAGAATATCTTTATATATAGTGTCTCTTTAAAGCAACATGAGAAATATAATTTGCGAATTGGGATTTTGTAATTGGACATGAAGGTTATCAAAATATGTAATGGAAGAATATAGATAAGTTGTGAAATAAATCATAATAATAATAAACACTAAGGTTATGGAAGGGATCATGTACCTAAAAAATAAGAAAAACACTAATGATTTTCAATAGAAGGCCTAATTTGGAATAGGGTGACCTAGGCCAAATAGGTTAAGGATTTAATCAATAAGTGGGTTCACCAAATGATTTAACCAAAAAAATAAATATGATGAGATAAGATGTGGAATTATTATTTAAATTATAAATTAGGGTTATAAACAAGATGTATATTCAAATAACTAATAAAACATGCATATCAAAATATACATATATAGAAATTTGCAAGATCAATCAATTAAAACATGTTAAATAGAGAAATACATGAGAAAGAAAGTACGATTAGATATTTGGATGATCTAGAAGCCTATTTGGGTGGAAAAAGGGTGTTGAAAAAAATTGGAAATGTCCTACGAGATGATTTATTTCTATTTTTGGGAGTACAAGATGTACTAGAACTAACTCAAACTCGGACCAAACCATCAAACTTGTTTAACACTTTCATCCATAACTGGAATTTTTACCTTAAAATATTTTATTACTTTTTTTTTATGAAATATATATTATATTAAAATAACAAGTATTATGATATAATATTATTCACAAAAATGTGAATGTTATGGAAGCAAGTCCCAAATACACAAACCAAACTAGGCCAAGATGACTAGGAGCACAAGATGAAGGAATACATCAAAAAATAAGGAGAAAAAATAAGCCACTATTAAAGATTGTTGTCTTGTAGGGGGCGGGTCTTGGTCACACCATCTAGATCCTAGAAGTAATTTTATGGAGTCCAGTAGATCCTATCTTGATTTGTGGCGGTTTTCATCTTTATTTTTGTATAGTAGGGGTTTGTGAAGGTGAAATGGCAAGTGCGAATTGCAAAAATTTATCAAGTGAAAAGGAAGACTCCACACATCATGGGTGTGTAGCATGAGTAGAGACATTAAGCCCTAACCTTGGTGAATGGGAGGAGGAGGGATATACCACCCTAATAGCATGATGATGTCGGAGGAGGATCTTCTCTTGGAAGGATGACCATGTGGAGACCTGATGTGCATGACCCAATGAGTAGCATTGTGAATGGATCTTTTGGCCACCACCTCTTTGGTGACCACTATCACTACCATGTGGAAAGGAGAAGTGAGAATGAGATGGTGGGATATGAGGAACATTGTAGGGGACATCAACCTAGTGATGGAAGAGAATTTATAGATGCTAACCTCTAATGCTACCTTGTTAGCCTAGACTTGAATATGTAACAAGACATTAGTGATAACCATTGACTTGTTCTAAATAGATTAATTTTGATCAGAATTAGAAAAAACAAGAATTCCTTTCTTTCCATATATAGAACATAATTTTCCCTCTGAAAGCATGCCAAATTTAGGTAAACTTGTGTGGCATTCTAGGATTGTCTCTATCCAAATGTGCTAAGAAGTGAAGTATTGAAGCCAAAATAGTTGGAAGAAAGAGTGGATCCAACCCCAAGAATTTTGGGATTTGTAAAAAAACTAAAAAAGGTGTGGAATTGTTTCGAGATGCCCATATAAGGGGAATTTTGGATCCACCATTCCAAGATGAACAAGGTGAGTTCCAAGCGGGAGTCCTTAGTGTAGCACACACCAAAGAAAGTGGGAAATTTTTAGTTACACAAAGGTTATCCAAACAAAAAATATCCTTCTCCGGATCGAGAGAGTGGAATGGATCCCCATTAGGCATTAATATTATCCCCCATAGGCGGGTGAGATGACACCCACCCATATCCTTTACTCTGCTAGGGTAGCTCGGAATGTGGTGTCCACATACCACTTCCAGTCTTTCCACCATGGGTGAGCTAGAAGGACTGCAACCTTATGAAGCATGTGAAGTGACACAAAGGAAATGTTGTCTTCTATGATAGATATATCTCTCATATCCAACTTGAACATGGCCTTGAGATATTACCTTGGATTTCAAGATTGGGTGCATCTGCAAAACAAGTATTGAATGGTGTAAATTTCATGCTTAAAAAGGTGGAGATTAGGAACCCATGACACCTCAGCCGAGACACTAGCTCGACATTTGAGAAGAAAGGATGACCAAAAAGAGTGGAGATTAAAGGGTAGGCTTTCCTGGAATCCATCATAATTCCAAAAATCCATGGATTAATCTATTCCCAATCTTCCTAGATGCTTTTAATGAAAAATGTGCCTGCAATTTTGATCGGGATATGAATGGTGAGAAGGTTCGAGAATCAAAGGAATTTCCATGTTGGGTGGCCATATAATGCTCCTTCAGCTACCGTGACACAAGATCAATTTTCATTCCTCTTGGCCTTTAATGACATGAATGATCCATTTAGAACACATAGCATGACCTTGATGTAGAATTTTGATAAGTCCTAAGCCTCCGAGAGTTCTTGGATAGACAACAATACTCCCAAAAACTCTATGAAAACATGTTCCCATAGTAGGATTGACCTAAATAAATTATTTGATAATTTTTTCAAGATTTTGATTGTATTTTTTTGAGAGGTCCCAAAAAGAGGAATAGTAAACATGGGTGGATTCTAAAACCTTAAAACAAATATGGAATTTTCCAACCAAGGAGAGAGTCTTAGTAATCTTGAATTCTAGCTTTTAGGTAACATACAAAATGACATATTGCCATAATTCTAAAGGTGAGGCTTGGAATTTGAAAGGGATACCTAGAAATTTTACATTTCTCCATGATAAATTCACTTCCAATCATAATATGTCATCCCCGTAAGCAGCAAATAAAAATTATTGTCTATAACATTGATTTTGCACCACCAGAAAAAAGGAGCCGAGAGGCTAGGTAGAAAACTTCAAGAAATGTATGAAATGAGAAATATTGTGTTCCTCCTTAATAAGAGTGGGATGTGATTTGTCAAAAAAATCCCATTTAGAATTTATATGGAAAAATAATACCCCGAGATGAGGCCTTATGATTGGGCTTGGGCTAGTAAATAACCAAATCCTTCAAATGCCAAAATATAAATAGATAACAAGAGGGGGCAACCTTGTTGGATGGATCTAAAGAGGAAAAAATAATTTGATCTATTACCATTGATGGTGATGTGGGTTGAGGCATTGTTAAAGATCATATTAAAAACTCTTAAGGAATTTAGGGCCAAAGAAAATGCTCGTAGCATGGCTAAAAATGAAAGGCCATTATATTCGATCATAATCCTTCTCAAAATAATTTTTATAAAGCGATCCTGCTAATTGGATATGTGAGCCCATTCCATGCCTTCATAGACAATAATGATATTAAATTCCTTTAATGAATCCAATTTGTTTGAGTCACCTTGATGGAAGGGAGTAAATTTCTAAGACAAAGAGCTAGTGATGTATCTATTATCTTGTAAGAGACATTAAGAAAAGTGATGGGCCTTGAATTAAAAATTAGCTCCGGGTCACATGGTTTAGGGATACATTTTATGTTCTCTTCATTGATTTGGGGGTCAATTTTTTGGTAATGTAAACCTTCCATGTATACCTGATGGAGATATGGACTGATAGTATCTTAGAGAGCTTTGTAAAATTCACTGGGAAAACCATCACATCTCAAAGCCTTGTCATTGAAATTTTACATGGCCTCTTCTTGTAAATCATGGATGGAAAGTGGATGATCAAAATAAATTATTTACACTAAATAGACATAGTATGGCACTACTTCCAAGAATTATTCTAGGGAAGAACTTCTCTCGGTGAGGACATCTGGGATTTAAAAACTTGATTATAATGTATTACAAAGGCTTTAAGCATTTCTTGGGAATCAATGAGCCAAGTTACATTTCTCATGGATGTCCTTTTTTTTGAAAGGAATGTTTGGATTTGAGAATTTGGAATAATTCCTTTGAAATATGATCCCCCACCTTAATCCAATGCAATTAGGCACATATTTGCATGCATCGAGGCATTTAGTTGTTAGTAATTTGTTTTTTTCCTAATCTCTATAACCCGCAACTGTAAGGCTTCTACAAATAGATTGAATTCAAGGGCCACCACCACCCAACTAAGCAAAAATGAGGTGGAATAATATGATTAATTCTTGATATTTTCCATCTCGCACCTATATATTATGAGGAATATGACATTCTCGAGTCATCGAGTCTAGCCACCACTAGATCCGTTGTTGTTAAGGAGGGTTCTAAATGTGCACATTACACATCCTTAGGATGAAACTCCACACCCAATTGATATGATTGAGCATGGACCCATGATCCATTAGTGTTATATTTAGAAATAATTGTCTCTTATGATAGAAAGGGTGCCTAAATTTCCAAGTGATGTGAAATTTCATGGAGAAGTGGTCGAAAGGATTAACTTTGACATCACTTCCTTAGGTAGAGAGTAGATGCCATCAAAAGAGAGAAAAATTATTCGTGGACAACATAGCCTTGTAAAATATTTTAAGAACCCAATTCAATCCACATTGGAGATTCAACCAGAATACCATGCCTTAGAGATATCTTGACGTAAAGCATTCGAGTCATAAAAACCAAATTTATCATGGATAAAAATCCAAGCTTGTCTTTATCTATATGTCCAATACATGGGAAAGAATCCATATTTATCCATGGGAAAATCCACCATATTTAAATCATCAAAGATAACCTAATGAGCATTAGGTATCTCATTATTGATCCACCCCTAGAAATATGCTCTTTCAAATTGCATCATTTGAAGTATAAATGTTGATGACTCAAAAGGATAGTTTTCAATATTTAAGGGGCACCAGATGGATCTGTTTGTAGGATTTGTGCTATAATCCACATATAAGGGCATCTACTTAGGGGAAATTAGGGTAAATAAACCCTCACACCCCACATCATGATTATTAGTTAATATTTCCAAGTTATGCAGCCATATAGACTTATAAAAAAGGGAGATATGTAAATTTGTCACCTTAACTTCCCGAATGTAAAGAATATCCAAGTCCATAAAACTTCTTCTAAAGTATCAAACAATGTATTTGTGCTTGGAGTATGTAAGATTCCTTACATTCCATTAAATTTAATTCATGGGAATCATGATTCAAGGGACATACCTTTTGAATCCAAGGCGTCCCTGGCATTCTCTTAGTTTGTAAGAATTGAGAATTATTTTGCTTCATAAACTCCTGCAGCTCCACTTTCCTTCTCCCATCATATTTTATATTGGTATTCCTCCTTTGACTACACACTTTTTGCAAGGATATTCTCTTGGCTTGGCATGATGTTCTTCACATTACTATGTATGTTTTTTATTGGTCCATATGAGCTAAATGGCAATAATGACTAGGAATTAGGGAGTGTCGAGGTTAGTTGGAGGGAAATTGAAGGGTCCATGAGAATGTAATCTTATTTTAGCATGCCTTGGAAAACTTAGGAAAAAATAGGGTTTCTTGAAGTAGTAGAATCGGGGTAGGTCGTGAAACCTACGTATGTTCCTTAACAATTGTCTCTTTGGGTCTGCTTTGTTAGGCATCGATTTGGCCATAGAAACTATACAATGTTTACTTTTCCATCCCCTACAATTTTCCACCCTTATTTCTGTTGGGGTTGGAAGCCTCGTAAACTACTTTAGAGGTGGGACAATTATGTGGAACATATATTGGGAAATATTTAATCTTGTGATAAATTTCCTAAAAATGAAAGAAATTATTATGTGGGTTGATATAAATAACTCATTGAGAGTAATGATAATCTCCCATTTGTATGTCCACGAACCCTTTTAGTTCCTATGAGAGTAAACCTCAATGCAAACCAATTTCTCGGGCATGGCACTATAGAACCATTATGGTTCCATGAAAATAACTTTCCTATGGATGAGGTAATTTGGTGCAAGAAATATATGTAGTGGAGTGACAAGCCATGAAATTCAACCCAAAAGGAATTTTGAGGGATGTATAATTAGAAACATCAAAGTTCTGCATCCATGGGGACACAACCAATAAGGATTTATGGACATACTAGGTGGCTGATCTATTTAGTATGGTAGGGGCATGCGAAGGGTTAAAAAAAAAATAAAGAACCCTTTTGTCATATTTTGCACGCTTTCTAGTATGATACTATGGGAAGCCTAGGATGAGTTAAACCATGTATTGAGCATGCGTTCGAGAGGATATTTGGACAAAAAATTAACTAACAACACATAATTTTTCTATCTAGTGACATACAACATTAAACTCAAAAACATGAAGCACACCATCAAGAGGAGAAATATTACCTCGTGAAATAATTTGGGAAGAACGTCAGGGACATTTTTGTGGTGACATCATTTTTGTAGCTCCATCCTTCACAAAAATGGTACATTATATAGGCTATCCCAGGAGCGATGAACCCTAGAAACTAAGGAAAATTTTGCTATCTTGCAGATCCCAAATAGACCAAAAATGACATTCAAGAAAAAGAAGAAACCCTAATGAGACAAAAACATGATATACATTTGAATAGATTTTGATACTTTGAAACTTTATATTCCTTGAAATTAATAAGATATTCATCATTATAATATATTAGGTCTCACAAATTTTTGAAATCTCTAAAAGCAATAAAAAATAACCAAACCCTAACCACGTAAAAACCTTGCAAAAAGGTTTATGTTTGTGTTGAAGTACAATCAGTACACCACCTATTCTCACACTACTCAAAATTGACCTCAAACCACACTTATTTCTCCACCTAGAGATGTGATATATGTATGAATGCCATTGTATTAAATAATTATATAAATTCATATTGTAGACACAAAATCACACACTTTGGGTAACTATTTAGTCCTATCTCGCATACTACTATTCATATGATTCCCGTAAGAAAAGTAGTAACACATGTTTTTGGCCATATTTCTTCACTTTCTATTTCAACTTTTGGTCTTGTACCTTTACTTTCTCAGTCTTCCTTTTACACATTGGCATTTATCATCCAAGACACTAGCACCCAAACAGGATATCCGTGCCAGTGTGCCCTCATCCCCCTCCGGGCGCCCTTGACCTCTTTATACTTTTTCAAAATTTTCAAGTCCTTTCTAGCCATTCGAGCATATTATATTTTTGGTAGTCATCCTTTTTGGGGCTGATTACAAAAAAATTAAGGGAAATATAAATATAAAGTTATGTGATCATAATAAGGGACCAAGCACTAAGCATTAACTATCACCACCTAAGGTTGCATCTATAAAGTATTTAAGATCTTCATTTCATAAATATAACACCATCCAAGGGACATAAGGGATGGTTATTTTGCATATAATTCATAGGAAATAATTTCATTCTATTCCATGCACACATCTATTACATTTATTTACATCTAGCTACTTTGCTCACTATCAAGTGTGACATGCATAAGAGCCACCTAGGTTAGCACACACACATAGAGCTACATTAGGTATGAGATGTAGTGCAATGAACTATTGTAAGATCATCATTTTGATAGTTGAGAATAGTTTGACACCTTATTCTACATCTTTCTTTTTTAGGATTTGATGTCTCTTTAAGGGTTTTATAGGTTATTTCATGACCTCGGCGAACATAGTGCGACATACTAACAACAAAAGGTAGGTGAACAACAACGAACAACTTGGGACCACTCGGAGGTGATTTTATAAGAATTTATGTAGACACAAGTGCCTAGAAATAGGCCTAGGGTGCTTGTAGGTTCCCATGTCTCTCTCTCAGGTGCCCTAGCCTATGAAAATCATCATCTCACACAATTTTCTATGACTTGGGCGATGCCCTTCCCTTTCTATATACATTCGGTCAGCACTTCGGCATATTCTAGATTTAATTGCAAACTAGCTAAGGCTCTTCTTACCCTCTTTACAACTAGGGTTTCAAATTTTATTTCTTATTTTTTTGGGTTAATTTATATACTTAATTGCTTCATTTATTTACCGTTATAATAGCAATTACATTAGGCATATACTTCCATATTTAGCTTAATCATTTTGGTGAACCCCACTCGTGATTGGTCTTTCAAATACTTATTTTGCATATTATCTTCTCTATCATGGATCCTAAAATTCCTCAAATTTCTTTACATGATTTAATTCAAATACATCTTAATTTCCAAGTTGTTTTGGAAAATTCCCTTGACACACCATTATGTATCTCACTAGCAATACACCACCGCATCAAGTGAGTGCTATTTTAGATCATCTATCTAATGACCCTAGTCTTTGTGATCCTCCATCTAATCAATCCATGTTGGAATCAATTCAAGATTTGCATTCTTTATTTCAAGACAAATTTCAGGCTATGGAATCCATGATTACATCTCTCAAATATGAAATCCAACATCTTAAGGACGCTTCTCAGGCTCATGTTTGTTCTCCTTCTATATCTCATCTTCATTCTATGTATTCTACATGTGCTCATATTAGTGAGCCTTAATTCTTTCCATTACCAGAGCCTCTCATGTTTGATCACAATGCTAAGCAACATGACATTCTTACTAAGCTCCTTAGTCATCAATTGATTAGTTTTCCAACTACTCATTACTACCCTCCTTATCGGCTAGTCAAATATCATGGTCTCCCATTTTGCACTTATCATCGAATTAATGGAAATAATGACAATGATTTTTATGCTTTACAAAAATAATCAAGCATCTTGAGCATCAAGGTTTTATCTCATTCACTACACAATGTCATGTTACATCATCCTCTCCAATTGTTACATCTCAATGGGTTCCTAAATATGCTTTTATACATCTATTAAGCATCATCCCATTGTTTCTAAGGTTCCTTCTCCAGAGAGTCGAAATTCCTAAGCAATTACCTCTCAAAATGAATATAGCACCCCCTCCTCTCAATTCATCTACGACATTACCAAGTTAAAATATGCAAACGCCTCTCAAAATCAGTCCACCTTCTTCTCCTATCAAGTCTTCTGTAGCGTCATCAATCCCACCTAAGTTACCAACATTCAAGATTCCTCCTATCCTACTCCACTTCCATTTCCAATTCATTTATCAAAGTAACTACTTCTTCTACTAATAGCCAAGACACATTTCAAATTCCACCACCATTACATGGTCCTATTGTTGTTTTTCCTACCATTGTGTTGGCCCTCACTCTTATCATGGCAAAGAAAATGCTCTCCCACAATGGCAAGGTATCTCTCGTGTCACTACATAAATATTCATTATTGGAACACTTGAGGGGTATCACACTTATTCTCCCCCCTTCTAGCACTATCAATTATTTCTAGCATGTCATATCACACTTAATGCTCTATGCTTCATGATTCATCTTTCTTAGCACTTTCAAACCCTTTGATACATGCATTGTATCATCATTTCCCAATGATGTACTCTCGTGCTTTGGTTCACACTTGAATGTTGAGGGCATTCTATATACATGAACATCACACACTACACACTTTGCATTACACATCATTCTATTTCTCACACATAGTCTTTACCATACAATCAACACTCTTGCAACACATTTCTCCTACTATACACATTTGACACAACATTCTACATACTTGAAAAATCACAATACATACTTATCACACTTATTCATAAAATGAAAAACTCAACACAATAATGACACCCACTCTTTATGTGTAATTAACACACACAATTTACACAATCTACATATCCACAACACATCTTTCTCAACACACAACATTGCACACTCAATGTGCCCACAATCAATTTCTATCAACAATATTCAACATACCTTCACCAATGATGACATATTCACGACATCCTTCTACACTACACACTACACATTACAACTCTTCACACATCACGTGTTATACACACACAACATCTTCTTCTTACAACTTCTATCACACACTAGGTGCATTACTCACTATACACATTCATGCTACATCTCTCTTACATTTACTTCTACACGTTGAAAATCATGATAATTACCCTATAATGCACTCTAGTTCTTTGGTTCATACCCAAATACTAAGGGTTTCAATATAAAATGGACTGTCATCACCAATCCAAAGACTATGATAATTCTTCACCGGAACTCCTCGTACTATGATTATTTACTAATGCACAGCCTTTAGTTTGGTGGATGTAATCTGGAAACAAAACAACAACCGAACACAAGAATACCATTGACTATGATAAGACGGAATGATGACAAATCTGAAATATCAAAGTAAATTATAATATTAACATGAAATTGTTACAATCTCACCCATGAGGTACTTCAACAAGACTATGGGAGAAACTTTACAATTACGCCTCTTGATGGCTTCTTCAACACACCTTTAACTGATGGCTTCCTTTGCACACTTCCTACAATATTTCTCACTACTTCTTTCTATGCTAAATGAGGGGGGTAGCCTCTCTATTTATAGAACTTCCAGGCTTATCCATCTTATCTCTAAGATAGGATAAGAAATCCACTCTGACGAATCATATTCCATACCTTAACTCTTATCTGTACATGTAGGCTTATCTGTTAAGATAAGATAAACCTTATCATTTTACATGGGTTCCACATTTTTAGACTTTTTACAAATAAAATACACAAAATATTTATGACCTCACTCCTTGTCTTTATTACCAATATAATATTTATAATTCCTAATCATGTAGACCCTACTTCTCTAATTACCCAAACTTTGACATTTTAACATTACTTTGGACCACTTATGACAAATATTTACTTTTACAACATTCCTATTGTACTTTGACTGTTACCGTACTCCACATTATTGGTGGCACCGTACTGACGGCGCCGTTATCTTCTATCAAACGCTACTACTAATTATACTTAACAACATCCTATTCCTAATACATACATTAATGAAATAGAAATTATGGAGGAAAATTTTAGTGTCGACATCTTCCCCCTTCCTAGCTTCTACTCCGTCCTCGGAGTAGACTATTTTGGTGCTTGGAAAATCTTCAACTTGTCGTGGTTGACCCATTTCGTAATGGGAGTGCCATCCAATTCCTCCAAATCAGGTATGTACCATTTTCATCATGCACAAATTCTACTATTTTGTAGGGCCCCATCCATTTTGGAAGAAATTTTCTCTGTCTTCTTTTTTTGTATCTGGAATCATATACTAGGACCAAGTCATTCACATGAAATGGAGACCATCAGATATTTTGATCAAAGTATTCCTTCTGCTTCATTTTCTTCTTATGGCTTGTATCCTTTGCTATTTCCCTCATTTCCTCTAGCAAATGAAGATGTACCAACCTTTCTTTTACTGAATCACTTTCATCCATCCTTTCATTTTTCATAACTCTCACAGTGGGAATATCAAACTCAATAGGAAGAACTGGATCAATGCCATAGGCCAACTGAAATGGGGAGTATCCTGTTGCTGACTTTGATGTTGCCCTATATGCCCACAATGCTGCATGAATCCTTTTATCCCATTTATGTACCTGCAAGGCTGCATCTTTTGCTAGAATTTGACACAACACAAAATTTGTTCGTTCCACTGTCCATTTGTGCTTGGCTTGTATGTTGTCATGCCTCCCCGTGCTTAATAGAAAATTTATTAACTAGGGCTTCTACCACCGCATTAATGAAGTGGCTTCCTTGATCTGTTACAATTTCTAATGGACAACCAAATTTGGTGACAATACGTTCATATATGAACCTTGCCACTTCATCCATGGAAGTCAAGTTTTCATTGGCCTAGCTTCAACCCACTTGGTTAAATAATCATGGCAACTACAATATACTTATTTTGATGTGATGTAGTTGAAGTGGACCTACAATGTCTATCCCCATTTTTCAAAGGGACCAAGGGGAATAATAGGACATAATGGAGCTGATGAAGTCTTACGGTTACCATGTGTTTGACAAATATCACATGTCTTACAATAATTATAACAATATTTAAAAAGAGTGGGCCAATGATAACTCGCATCCAAGATCCTTCTTGTTGTAAGTTGTCCAGAAGTGCCCTCCACATGTACCATTGTGGAATTCTTCTAAAGAGCTCCTTTCCTTGATCACGTCCAACTGCCCTCTTATATTGTCCATCGTGTCCTATTCAAATAATGCTCCATGCGTAGAATAGAATATGGACGACTGGCTTGAGTAATCTTTCTCTTAGTATTTTCATTGGCATCATTAGAAAACTTGAATTCATTCAGATAATTCCAAATATCTATGTATTCACTAGGGATTGTGTCAAGGGAGAACAATGCTGCATCGGGAAAATCATCATCATCACAAGATGATCCTAAACCATCATAGGCTCGAGAGAGTGCATCTGCATTGACATGCTTCTTTCCTGGCCTATCTATAATATCAAATTCAAATTCTTGTAGAAAAATTATCCATCTTGCTATCCTCCCTGATGGGTTAGGCTTATTGACAATATATTTCAGAGCCTGATGATCCATTACAACTATAAATTTCTGCCCTAGCAAGTAATTTCTAAACTTCTTTACAACAAAAATGATAGCTAGAGCCTCTTTTTTAGTTACAGTATAGTTTACCTCAGCACTGCTCATTTGTTTGCTCCCAAAGTAAATTGGATGTTCATTCCCATTTTCATCCTTTTGGCTCAAAGTACTACCTAGTGTTGCATCTGAGGCATCAGTGTACACAATGAATGGCTTGCTCCAATCTGGATTCTTCAAAACAGGTGAAGACACCAGGGCTTCCTTCATTGTCCAAAAATTCATGCGCCTTGTTTCCTAGTTCATAAGTAACATCCTTCTTCAAGAATCAAGTTAGTGGGTCAGGTAATCTTTGAGAAATTCTTGATGAACCTTCTATAGTAACCCACATGGCCTAAAAATGATCTCAACTTATTTCTATTCGTAGGAAATGGTAAATCTTTGATTTTGAAACTTTATCGATCGGTACCAATACCATCTCTGATACAACATGCCCTAACAAAACACCTTTAGAACATCCAAAGACACACTTTGTAGGGTTTAGTGAGGTTTGTGCTTCATCTAACCTTTGAAATGTTGTCTCCATCTCAGTGCAGTGGTCCAACTTGCTCCCATAGATGTAAAAATCATCCAGAAATACTCTGATGAAGGTCCCAATGTAGGGTTCGAACACCCTATTCATCAAACGCTGGAATGTTGTTGGAGCATTACACAACCCAAAAGGCATAACTCTATAAGCAAACGTTCCCCAAGGAGTGGTGAACGTGGTCTTCAGCTGATCTTTCTCTGCTATACGAACTTGGTTGTAGCCGCTATATCCATCAACAAAACTATAGCACTCTTGGCCAGCTACTTCATCCAAGATCTGATCTGAAAATGGAAGAGGGTAATGATCCTTCTTTATTGCCTTATTGAGCTTCCTGTAATCAACACAAATGCGTAGCTTCCCATTCTTTTTTATTGAGATCACAATGGGAGAAACCCATTCTGAATTCTCCATAGCAAATATGAATCCTGCATCAAGCAAATTATCTATTTCTTCTTTTACAATCTTGGAAAAATTAGGATTCATTCTATATGGCATTTGCTTTATGGGCTTAGCACCATCTACCACTCAATACAATGTTCTACCCAACTTACTTGGCGAGTTCCTTGTAATCAAAAGTGAATAGGTGTATGTACCTTCGAAAGAGCTGGAGGTAGGATTCCTTCTCACTCTCCATCACAAAGATCACCAATTTTTATTTGTTGGAGATGATCATCAACTTCTTCTTGAGATAATTTTATAGGGTCTGGGTTGGTGTCACTTGGAAGAATATCCATGACTCGAAACATCAACCTCACTTTATTCATCTTCGATGTCCACTTCATCGGTGCTAGAGTAATCGAGGATGTCCAATCCTCGGTTTCATCACTTGAATCCACTGTGTTCTCGCTTTATGATGTCGAGGGATCACGTTTATCTTCACCCCTCTCTACCACGTCCAAGTGTCATGAAACCTTCATTCCAGGTAGTTTCTTGCATGAACTCTCCTTAGCCATGGTCTTCCCAAGCAGCATTGGGTACGCAATAGTACCATTTTCATCACCTGAAAGTCTACCACACATACAACACCCATAACAGATATTGCCACATTTGAAACTACACCTTCTGGTTTAGTTTTTCCCTTATTTAATGACCTTAACATAAGTGTTGAAGGGCGATCAATTTTTAAACCCAACATATTCATTACAGACTCGGTCATTACATTAATCCAGCACCTCCATCATTTAAGACATCATGAATTGAAATACCATTACATAATACCTCGCTTGTGGAGCATAGGGATCCGCCTCTGCCTCCAAAACAGGGACCTCAACCTCCTTCCTTCTTCGAGCATTGAGTCCACCTTGCAACTCCCGCCTCTTCTCAGAAGACATAGCCAAGAGTTGACCATATGTAATATTTGCAAGCCTTTTGGACAGATCTTCCAAGATGGAGTATGGTCCTTGCCCTTGTGAAATCAGAAAATCCTACACACCCAACTTTCTTCTCCTATGTTTCTTACTAGTTTCTCCTTTCATCTTCTTAGGATCAGTTCCATCTTGATTATCTTTTTTTTTCTTTCTTTTTGTTACAAACACATCTACTTCATTATTTCTACTCTTATCTACTACATCAAGAGAATTCACAGGTGCTTTTCCTTTATCATTATCTCTTGTACCAGATGTAGAAGCTCTATCTGGACAATTATACTTATAATGACCCTTTTTATAACAACCATAACAAACAACTTCAGAAATATTTCTTTTTGGACCTCTATCTCCTCCTTGAGAACTAAATTCCTTTCCTTGAAGAAGATTAATAGTTAACTGGCCCATCTTCCTAAGCAGATCTTCATACTCAGTAGATGTACTAGGAGAAATATTTGTGCTCACCGGGAGTGGTTGTGGATTCTGGACCAAAGGTGCTGGTGTAGGCTCTACTTTAACAACAATTTCTTTGGGCTCCTCTTCCATGCTTTCTTCTTGCCTTCTTGCAATCTCCTTTGCTTGTTCAATGGTAGCTGGGCGGTCATACTTCACTCGTTGTTTGATCTCGGCTTCATCCCAAGAATGAAGTGCTTACAGAGGAGATTATCCACGCCATTCATCAACCCATCCGCTAGTCCTTCCTTCCGATCTGGGCATCGAGCTTCCTCCTTAGCTCTAGAACACGAGCATGATAATCCCTTATCTTCTCCTTCTCTCCTTGGGACAGCTTTGTGATCTCGATCATGAGATCTGCATATTTCTGTTGTTCACCAAATTCTTCAAGAAAACTTTCGGTTAATAAATCCCATGAATTTTTCACATTATCACCTAGTGTTTCAAACCACCTAAGTGCTGAACCATCCAAAAAGGTAGGAAAAAATTCAGTCCATTGTTCCCTTCTTATAAGGCCATTACAAATACAAGATCGTTTAAAATCTTGAATGAAA
Source organism: Taxus wallichiana var. yunnanensis (assembly GCA_018340775.1). Classification (NCBI taxonomy): domain Eukaryota; kingdom Viridiplantae; phylum Streptophyta; class Pinopsida; order Cupressales; family Taxaceae; genus Taxus; species Taxus wallichiana. The sequence goes on from CM031243.1 coordinate 849,322,431, forward strand.
GAAGAAGCATCTTCATTAGATTGAGCTGAAAAAACAGGAATCTTTCCCATTTTCAAAAGTAACCACCGTGAAATACCAACCCACAAGTACAATCAACAAGACTTATGTGCACAAATAATTGGAATTACTATAGAAATGACCACAAAGAAACTATGGTAAAACTTGACTTACTCGGTAAAATCGATTTTACTTGTGGTAAACACTATTCACGGTAAAAAGTGAAGTTATTAGGTAAATACTATTCACGGTAAAAAGTGACTTTACTATGATAAATACTATTCACAGAAAAAATGACTTTGTCATGGTAACTACTATTCACGGTAAAAATGACTTTACCACAGTGGTAACTACTATGCACAGTAAAAAACAAGGTTACCCTCCAATTTATTTTTGACTTAGTGGGAATATCTCTCTAGAAAATCCACCAACGAGGAATGGTCCCGGAACGGAACCAAAATTTCATCACCAATCCAAGCACTATGATAATTCTTCACCGGAACTCCTCGTCTATGATTATTTACTAATGCACAACATTTAGTTTGGTGGATGTAATCTGAAACAAAACAACAACCGAACACAAGAATACCATTGACTATGATAAGACAGAATGATGACAAATCTGAAATATCAAAGTAAATTATAATATTAACATGAAATTGTTACAATCTCACCCATGAGGTACTTCAACAAGACTATGGGAGAAACTTTACAATTACGCCTCTTGATGGCTTCTTCAACACACCTTTAACTGATGGCTTCCTTTGCACACTTCCTACAATATTTCTCACTACTTCTTTCTATGCTAAATGAGGGGGGTAGCCTCTCTATTTATAGAACTTCCAGGCTTATCCATCTTATCTCTAAGATAGGATAAGAAATCTACTCTGACGAATCATATTCCATACCTTAACTCTTATCTGTACATGTAGGCTTATCTGTTAAGATAAGATAAACCTTATCATTTTACATGGGTTCCACATTTTTAGACTTTTTACAAATAAAATACACAATATTTATGACCTCACTCCTTGCCTTTATTACCAATATAATATTTCTAATTCCTAATCATGTAGACCCTACTTCCCTAATTACTCAAACTTTGACATTTTAACATTACCGACCACTTACGACAAATATTTACTTTTTACAACATTCCTATTGTACTTTGATCTTACCATACTCCACATTATTGGCGGCACCGTCATCGATAGCGCCGTTATCTTCTATCGACGCTACTACTAATTATACTTAACAACATCCTATTCCTAATACATACATTAATGAAATAGAAATTATGGAGGAAAATTTTAGTGTCGGCATGCACCTCACCACACGTACTCAATAAATCACTCCCTCACATGCTTACCCTCTACACTTTGTGCTTTCATAATCACATCTATTTTGTACAAATATTCGATCCATTTCCAGATGACGCACTATCATTTATGGTTCATTCTTGACTGTTGGGGTACATATATAAATGAACATAATATAATGCATACACATACACTTAGGGGAACAAGTCTCCTATCATTCACATTGCATTCCATTCCACATCATCCACAACATACTACATATTTTGGTCACATTTACTCTTGCTTACTTATGCTTTTACATGTAAAATTTTTACACAAGCTAGATAGATATCTTGTATGTCATTATCTCTATCATATACACATGTGCATTCACTTTCCTTTCTAGTTGTGATCTCAAATTATACAAATCTATTACACGTAGCATGGAAGCTTGGTGCAATACCTATTATCACCCCACAACAGCTCTTGGGGTATCCACTATCGTACACTATAGGTGATATTATTTCATTTTGTTTTATAGAACATTATTATCATATTTAATATGCTTTGACATAATTTTTATCTTTCTAACATGTTAATGGGTACTTCATGTGTAGAATTTGTCTTGTAGGTATATTTTCTTCCATGGTTGTATGTTACATTGCTTGTCATTTTCGCCATTGTTTGCAAGATTTTCCCTTTGTCTTGTGTGCATATTGTCTTCTTTTGGCTTAGTCGGCCTTGATTGTATTGTGACATCATGAGTGATGTCCCATGTTTGAAATCCAATTTTCATGGTCTACATTGTCTTCTTGTGTGTTTACATTGTCTTCTTGCATCTTAGCTTACACATTATATGCTTAGCTTACATTTTGTCTTCTACATGCATGTTTATCTTTTCTTGTACTAACACTTGTCTCCTAGCCACTTTGTTTGCATGTTCCTTGGTTTCTACCAAGAACATTCCCTTCCCCCTACAGGGCATAGTTTTAGCACATCGGTCCATCATCCTTTGGGTCGCATACTCCTTCAATGATGTCTTATACAACCCAAATGAGGGGGAATAATTTGGGTGAATCATTCACCCCATACAACATCATATAGTCATATTTTAGCACAAAAATACATGTACAAACATAGCTATCAATATTAGATAGGGCTCAAACTCGCTTGGGTGCTTAGCACAACACATACACCAATGCCCAAACTAAGATAGTAGCACCTGGGTTCCCCTTACCCTTCCTAGATTCATGTGACTAGGGGAAGTTACACAACATTTTCCATTTCATCATAGTCTACAAAAATCCACACAATGGATTTTACAAGGCACATAGTCCTTAGCATTTGGTATGCATGCACTACACAATTTTAATGTTGGATCAAATTGTTCAAATTTTAAACACCATCCGTAGTGGTGTTCTACATCATGCAAAATAAGTTACAGCTGTTGGAGGATAACACCAAATTTTTCTCCCTACACTTCTTCTATGACTTGGCATGAGATCGCCCCAAAACTCGCGGCAAAGACAACCTGGCAGGCATGAGATCATTTGAAAAACTCGTTCTTCTACAACATCATCAAGAATCTTTCTACACCGCTTTTTCTTATCATGGATCAAGTTCACATGTTCCTTTTCCACATTTTTGCATTTTACATAATTTCCTTACACACTTTCGACACATTTATATCATATACATGCATATTTCTTCTCTTTTGCAGGCTGTCCTTATGGGAAGTAGTAGTCACATCACATAAAAATCATCAAAAATCAATGACAACGATCAACATTGACATCAAACGCATCACGACATCTATACATGCCTTTCTTCCCGGGTCATTTTCATCATCATTTTTGTACTTTTTCCTCCTTAGCATCCACACTTCAAATTTTTATCACTCCACACTTTTTCATGTCCCTCAACATGCTCTTGTAATTGATCTACATGGTTATCAGGTATGCATCTCTTATGTACTTTATGTTATGGATTTTTCACTCAAAAAAAAAAAACGTGGGGAAAATGTAGACACAAAATCACATACTTTGGGTAACTATTTAGTCATGGTTGCATACTACTATTCATATGATTCCTAAGTAAGAAAAGTACTAATTAACCCATGTTTTTCACCATCTTTCTTTGTTTTTTGTTGCCACTTTTGGTATTGCACCTTTACTTTCTGATTATTCTTTTTTATACCTTGACATTTATCATCCTAGACACCGGAGTCTAGCTAGGACACTAGCACCAGATGCCCTCATCCTATCTGGGTGGCCCTAACCTCTTTATACTTTATTCACACTTTTCAGGTCCTTTTTATCCATTTGAGCATATTATATATTTAGTAGTCAGCCTTTCAGGGGTTGGCTACGAAATTCAAGCAAGGGAATCGGATAAGTATAAAATTATGTGATCATAATAAGGGCCAAGCACTAAGCATTAGTTATCACCACCTAAGGTTACATCCATCAAACATCTAAGAGCTCCATTGCATCCATCTAACACCATCACAAGGGACACAAGGGCTGGTTATTCTACATACACTTCATAGGAGGTAAGTTCATTCTACTCCATGCACACATCTATTAAGTTTATTTATATCTAGCCGCTTTGTTCGCTATCAAGTTTGACACACATAAGAGCCACCTAGGGAATGTTTCCACACGTGACACATAGAACAACATTGGTCCGAGATGTAGTGAAGCACTCATTCATAAGATCAACTTTGTGATAGCTGAGGATAGTCTAACCCCATCATTCTACATCTTTCTTTTGTAGGATTTGATGTCTCTTTAAGTGTTTTCCAAGTCATTACTTTATTGCAGTTGCTATTTGCAACCTCGCCGAACATAGTGTGGTATACTAGTGACCAAAGGTGAATAAAAATGAAAAAATTATGACCACTTAGAGTTCATTTTCTGAGAATTTTCATAGACATAAGCACCCAAAAATAGGCCTAGGGAACTCACATACCCCATGTCCCTCTCCAGCACCCAATTCTAGTTAGATCATAAGCTCACACACTTTTCTCGGGACTTTGGGCAATGTCCCTCCCTCTCTGCTCATTCAGCCAAGACTTCAACACAGTCCATATTTCACTATGAACTAGCTAAGGCTCTTCTTACCCTCTTTGCAACTATGGTTTCACATTTTATTGCTTAGTTTTCTTGGGTTAATTTCTATACTTTATCTATGCATTTATTTACCCGTATAATAGAAATTATATTAGGCATATATTTCCATTTTTATCTTAATGATATAATACTTGTAATGGATTTCTTGCTTAGTTCTTGACTTATATATAATGGTTCTTGGCTTGGGAAGCTGACTCTAACACCTAATTTAGAGTACTTAAAACATATGTATGGGATTCTCCTAATGTGTGTTGCTACTTTACTAGAAATTTAGGAGTTATTTTAGCTCCTTTTAAAAACTATTTTCTTGAGGAGTGCTTGAAATTTCTAGGTGAGTAAATGAGCGCGTTTGAATTACTTATATAGGGTTTCATAGGTATAATTTCACATTAAGGATTAAACATGAGGAAATAAATGACCCATAATAGATATAAAATAGATAAAATCACCATCAAAAGGATTTGAATAAAATTTTCAATTTCGAGACATAACCATTTAGCGCTTTTGTTTAGGGGTGTGTAGTGTTAGAAAGTTCTCATGTGTGACAACTTTAATAATTAGACTACTTTAAACTAGTGTAACATTTTCTCTGGGTGACTGAGCATTGCATTGAGTAGAGAAAGTCTTGTGATCTATGAGCATCACTCCAAACATACAATTTTGTCTTGTAATCTCCAAATTTTGGTTTGATAGAGTGGTTGTAGGTTTAAAAGGTCATATAGAGTCATCTAGGTGTGTTAGTTTTGTTCAAGCTCTTCACAAATTTGAATATTGCATTTTCCCTCCAAAAGTGCAAATTTGAATTTGTATGGCATTTTGGCTTGTATTTGGTGTATAGGTGGGGATATAGGAGAAATCAAACATGTGTTAAGATGGTGGAAGGTCCTATTGAGGACTATGGGTCATTGTCAAGTCATAACTTGGAACTAGTTCTTAGGTCTTAACTTTCAACACTAAGGTTGGGTCTTTTGATGATATAATGAATGCAAACATGTAACTTGAGAGGTCTTATGAGACCTATATTTGATTAGAGAGGAGAGAGAGCATATTTAAGACTTAATTATAACTAATTTTATCACCATTCAAATGGTCAAGAAATGAAAAACTAAGGAGGAGCCCCAAGATCGGGGAGAAAGAAGGAACTTTGTTGGTAAAGTAATCGTGTACAATTTAAATTATTTGTTTCATCCTTTAGAAGATTGAAATGGATGAAATCCAATATTGAATCTCATGAAGGAAGACTTATTAACGTTGTGAGGGTATTAGTTACATGTAATATTTAATCTTAAGGTGCTATTAATGATGGTTTTTATTTAGTTGCTTAGTACCCTCTTTAACATTATGTGACAGAAAGTGTTTCTTGAGCGTAATCACATCATGATAGCAAGATGGAATGAGTTTTGGGATATATACAAAATTTTTGTGCACTTTGAGAGGTGAAATATGGTATCTAGACCTTAGAAAATACTATGGGGTCTTTACAAAGTGGAGGAAAAGACAATGTTTTTGTATTGTACTCCTCGAGAAGTTTAGAAACCCGATAATAAGGAAAAAAGTAGGTAGCTATTGGATTACTTCCATAGTTGGGTAGATTAAAGTGACTTACTGTCAATTTTATAAGATCAATTACTAGAGTAAAATTATGTAAACATGACTAGAGGCATTAAAAGTGTGTGAAAATGTTTGAGTGAATATTTAACTCTATCGAGTTCATCAAGAAACCCTCTTATTGTTTAAACAAGGAAGAAGATTTAAGGATTTAAATCACTAATTCAAAGCATAAAATTGGTAAGTAAAGATATTAACATCTCTCCCTTGCATATTATTGAAGTTTTAGATCCCAAACAATCTCCAATAATCTCATTTCCATGACATAGTTCTTTAGAAAACTATAGTGAATAATATTGGTAAGGAGTAAGAGAAACAGTTAGAAGGTTGAATGATTTTAAGAAGGATTTGAACCTTGACATTAGATATATAAAACCTAATTTATGGGGAGAAACATATACAAGTGGAATTACTGTAAACCATGGTCACAATTGACAATGAATGATGAGAGTCTTCTTACTAACCTAGAAAAACACACACAAACACTTAATTTTCCTCTATAACAATGTTTTTTGAAGGAGAATTTGTGAAGGAAGTCCTAATGATAATTTTATCAGAGAAGAAATTCCCAAATGGGTTCTCAAAAAGATAGGTATTTTTTTAAAATATTCATTAAATCAAAATTTATGTTTGTTAAGGTCTCAGAGGAGGAATACTAGGAGAGGAACCTAGTCAAAAGGAGGAAATACCAAAAGGAGAGCTACGAAAGAGTTGAAAAGGGAAATTTTTCCCACACCATAGGATGCTTAAAGGGTGCTTGGAAATGTGTTTTTTTCTGTATATACCTAGTTTTCTCCAACCATAAGATCAGTTGTGGAATGCCCTTAAGAAGCTTAGGCAGTTGTTTTGAGTAAGGGTGAGAAATTTGCATTTTCTTTTGCTTTGCTTTAGTTTGATGGTTGAATTGAATTGATCTAATTCCTAATGACATGGTGAAATGATTGGTTAAGTGAAATAAAGGTTTAAATGAAGAAAATTTCATGATTAAGGGGTACTTGCATTGGAAGAGAGAGCTAGTAGTGAAGGCCTAGAGATAGTTTTGGGTTCTTATTATCATTATAAATTTGGTGATTGATTATAAGTAAATGATATCTGCATCATATTACAATGGGAAGTAAGGATATAGTAATCGGGCTCAAAATATGTGCACAAGTAGTGATTTAGGGATTGAACTAGTATTAACATTATCAAGTGATCAAGTTTTAAATGTAGGTTTCTACATATGGAATATTACGCATAAACCTAGACTCTCTTCCATCATCTATTATGGTAGTGTACATAGTGTCCAATTATCTAGACAAAAATACTTGCAATTTTAACTTTTTTATGATATCACTTACCTAGTTTTGTCCTTCTAAATACTCACTCATATTTTTACCTTTTTTTCTCTAGTCACCAATAAAAAAATTAAATATCTTTCCAAGTAGGAAACAATTATAGGAATTCCTAGCATATGCTAGCTCCAGAAGCATGGTGCTTCCTAGAGAGGCTATCAATCCATTGTTTAATAACAATTCAATGTGAATAAGAAACCAAATAAATAGGTTCTATTACAATGTAATGATTTAGGTTTGTCATACACTCAACACACTAGATTTTATGCTAGATATCAAAATAACACTAAATCTAATTAGAACCAGTGGTTTTTCCGTGTCGACATGTCATTAAAGGTTTGATAAGGATATGGGGCTGATTGGTTAAGGTATGGGTGAGTGGGAAGCTTTCTCATTTGAGAATATAAAAATACATAGAGATTAATATCGTCCGTGACCGATGTCGGGCTTCGAGGATGAAACCAACGGTAGGGTAAATCAACGCCGGTAGGGGCAATTGGCAATAGCTTAATAAAAATGGTTTTTGATTCTCCGTGATTTCCTAGAGAGTGAGGAGGGTGTGGTTAGGTTTGTAATATAACTAAGAAGAATTAGGAATATAGAGGGAGAGTTCACAAAGGGTGAAAGGGCTTGAACTAGTTAGGTTGGTGAGAAGATGGAGATATCTCGGATAATAGTAGAAACTGAAAATAATGGAGGAAATATATCTGCAATAAAGGAAGCACAAATGATTAAGACCACGTTACTTACTTGTTTCTATGAAGATATCGTGGCTAGATGAAGGTTGGTGATTTATTCGTGAGGTGGTAGTTGGTTCGAGTGTCGTGGCAGCACCACCTGTGTGTTCCCATGAATACTAAAATGATCCGAAGGGAATTCTTGGTCTATGCCACTCTCTAATGGTGTGTAGATGTCATTTGGATGAAGCAATGGATATGATATATTCGCTTGAGGAAACCATTTCCCTATCTCACAGACATTATTTACAAGGATTACTACCAAATCAACATCATCCACCCCTACATCGGTGTCATTCTCACGTTTGGCTAACTGCTTGGATTATGTTGACAATTCCATGTTTTGGGGATGTCTTCAACTTCCTATCTCAACTCAAATGCATATGTTGTCTGCTAACACTTCCATGATCTATCCAAAGGTGTTTCAGATAACCAAACCCACCATTCCCATGACAGTTGTAGTGGCCCCTTCTTCATCACCTCGCCCACACCTAAACCTTTACTAATAAACAAACTTTTTCCTATTCCTAAAACCTTACCTACACCTATACCTTTCTCGCATCCAGACCCATTACCACATTAGGAGTCATGTTGACATCAAGTCTAGTCCATCCTCCTATCAAACTAGATTTAGCCACATCCTCATAATCCATCACAAATACTATTCCCCCACCTAAGAGGAAGACCCAACCCCTTAGGCCGCATACACTAGCTTCACCCACTACCCCTCTGTCACCTTCACCACTTCCATCTATCCTAGGTCCCCACCCATCAACCTTGGCCAAGTAACCTCCTACCCAAAGTAAACCAAAAACACAACATCCTACCTTGTCATGATCCTCTATTACACCCAAATTACCTACACAACTTATGCCTTCACCGTCACCTACATCCTTTCTACCTCATATACCTACACCACTTCCAATATCCTCATCATTATGTGTGTCGCCCTTCTCCTTAACTAGTCCCTTCCACATTGCCTCTTACCAAAACCTTCATCGCACCTCTATTATCACCTTGGCTAACCCGCCCCTTCTCGCCATCTGCCTTCTCTTCTATATCATGTACTTGTTCTTCTCCTTTTCCCAAGAATGTGAAACCAAAGCCCAAAAACCCACTACCTTCCAAAGTGGTAGTTAAACCTACATCACCTTCAACAACTAGTTCACCTACTACACCTTTACCCAAGAAGATGCAATCTAAACCTAAAATCATACTATCTACTAAACAAGTGGTCAAACTTACTCAACCTCGATTCCAACTCCAAAGTGACACCTCTCCCACCACAAGCTTACCCACACTTCCATCGAGACCCACATTTACTTCACATTGTGATCCATTGGCAGGGTCTTATGCCAACATCTTAGCTAACTTTTTGGAAACCTCTGTCATCACATTGCCACCGCTTAGACCTTATAACCCAATCAAACCTAAACTAGAAGGGTTTGATGATACCAAATTTTTTTCTTACCATCGTGTGTCAGGGCATGATGTGGAAAATTTTAAGGCTCTTAAGACTATTCTTCTCCAACTATGTCCTCTCAAAGAAAACTTTGACGATGATAATCTTTTAGATGAGGACCCTATTCCATCTTGCACCTATCACCATACAGTCTCATCCCATACCTATTCAACAACCTCCACCTCCACCTCCACAACCCTTTTATCCTCCTCTAACATTTGAGATCAATATGGTCCACATCAAAGAGCTAGCCAAACCTCCACTAAAATTCCAATGTGCTGCATTGTTTTCACAAAACCAATATATTCCCTCACCATATTTTTCCCGTCTTATCGCTACACCTATCATGACTCACTTTCTCCTTTACCGCAGATCAATATGGTTCAAATTACCACTCAAGCCCGAAGGAAAAAGGAAAGGAGAAAACAACCAACTCATCTACTACTCTTTTACCCAATATTCCATCTACACCTGCACCAAAAATCACCATTCATGGACCCGTATACCCTATTTCTGATGGGGTTTCCCATCGTACAATGCTTAAAAATTACACCAGTCTCCTCTCAAAATGTCTTTGTATGACCTTATCCAAACCTCTAAGTCTCATTGTCAGGCCCTCATTGAGGTCTTGCAATCTATTGAGGTTATACCTAATGACCCTACACATGTTGCATCCATTATCACTCCTCACCATGTGTCCTCTCTCACCACTTCGCCCCTTCCTCTGCTCCCACTACCACTCATCAAGTAGCCACTCTTAGTTTCTCTAACGATGATATTTTACCTCTCCAATTGGATGATCCTGACCCCACCCTATTTATTTCCATCTACGTTGATAATATACACGTTCGATGTGTTATGATCGATGGAGGTGCCAATATCAACATCATTTCCTCCCATGCGTACAACCAAATATGCATCCCTACCAATTACATGCATAATAACCTAGTTATGTTGCATTCATTTAATGATGTCATGACTTCCACCCTTAGCACCATCATTCTCCACATTTGCATGGGCCCCCATACTATTCTGAATTATTCTATGTCTTATAGGGGGAATTCTAGTACAATATGCTTTTTGGCCAACCATGGATTCATATCATGGTTTGTGTTCCTTCAACCTTATACCATTGTTTAAAATTTGAACATGAAGGGCACAACTATACCATTCTAGCTGACCCTTCACCTTTCAAGACTTGTAACATGTTGTATTGACCCAATGATGTCCTTATACTAGTTAAGGAATCTACCACCGCTACCACTTCTTCTTCAGCCTTGCCTCATCCACCACTTTTTCTGCTACATCTTCCACAACTAACTCCTCTATTCCCACTTGCTTTCATAGCTTTTGTACCTTCAACCCATTAGCCAACCTATCTACTTCTCAAACATCCAATTCTTCTTCTTCCCAGCTACCTAGTGACACATCCATTCCCGCTACCCACATACTAACTACGATCCTTAGAAGGTGTTTTTCAATGCCTCACTCTAGAGGATTACCGCCTTTATAACATTGACACATTCAATCCTCAAGAGTATGGTAACCTATGGTCCTCCCCACCTTCACACAACTTAATGTATGGGGGACTTGATGCTTTTCTACTCAACCAAGAAACCTTCCCAAACTTAATCATTTTCCTCCCACCTTGCTTCTCTCACCAACCACTACTTATCCCACACCTTCCTCCATCGCTATGCTTGATAGGGCTTTGGATTTCATTTCTATGAATAAGCCACCATATTTTCATTCCTTTCACCACTTATAAGCATAAATACTACGTAGTGGTATTGGATTTTCTGAACCACCTTCCAAGAAGGCCCGAGTCAAACTCATTAAGGATGATAATATTCCCCAACCCATTCACCTACCTCACCATCTTCACCTACAAGGTCTATGAATCTAGAATCCATTCCTCCTAACTTTTTTTTTTTCATGAACACCATTTCCTAGGACCTCTGACTTATCAACATGATGGTGAGGCTCCCTCTTCTCTTCCCTTCCTATATCCTAACATGATCGATGACAATATGCCTTCTATTAACGTCGTTTAATGTCAGGACAATGAGTCTATTCTCACCTACCTTGGTGTGGAAGATTCTTATATTCACCGGTCGTTACCTTCTAAGATGTAAACCATGTTGAATGAATCGACCATCAAAATCAACATTCACACTCAAGATGATCCACACATTCTAAAAATAGGCCAATCTTTAGATGCTACTAAACAAGAAGATTTCACTTCTTTCCTCCGGATCATAACAATGCTTTTGCTTGGTCCTATGCTGATATGCCCAGTATTAACCCAAACATTTTGGTCCACAATATTATAACTATTCTCGATGCCAAATCTTGTGAAATAAAGCTATGAAAATGCATCCTCACATTTCCCTTCTTATCAAAGAAGAACTCTAGTGCCTCCTTTTTGTTTCTTTCATTCTACCCATTGATTATCCCCAATGGATCTCTAACATCATTCTTGTCACAAAAGAAACAGGGGACTCTGCATTTACATAAATTTCTTGACCTTAACTTAGTTTGGCCCAAAGATGACTTTTCTCTACCTAGTATTGACCTATTAGTTGATCTCACCACCGGCCATGAGATGCTATCACCCATGGATGATTTCTCAGGTTATAATCAAATATTACTCACCTCAGAAGATCATCACAAAACTACCTTCATCACTCCTTGGGGGACCTTATGATATCATGTCATGCCCTTTGGCCTTAAAAATGTTGGTGCTACATATCAACGGCTATGACTTATATCTTTCATGAAATCATGCATAACATATTGAAATATTACGTTGATGATCTTCTTGCCAAATCTAAACATCGGGTCTAACACCTTTAGTTCTTAAGGTTGTCTTTGACCGTCTCATCAAATACTACATTCACCTTCAACCTAAGAAGTGTGTCTTCGTTGTTCTCTCAGGAAATATCCTTGGTTTTATCATTTCTTTGCATGGCATTGAAGTTGATCCCACTAAAATCAAGGTTATTCTCGAGATTCCTCCTCCTACTAACCTTCTTCAACTTTGTCATTTCAAGGAAAGTTATAATCTATTCATTACTTTATTTATCATCTTTTCGATCGATGTCATCCATTTCATCATCTTCCCAAAAGGATGTCTCATTTAAATGGGATGATGAATACCACAAATCCTTCAACCTTAAAACAATACCTCCTCCAACCACATGTGCTCATTCCACCTAAGGATGACCAACCATTTTACCTTTACATTTCTAGTACCGATCATTCCTCTGGTGCCATGCTCACTCATCGTGATAAAACACATGGAGAAAAATGGTTTATTATATAAGTCATATGCTTTTAGACTATGAAACTAGATATAATGCCAAAAATCTTACTTAGCTTAGTCTTTGTCACCACTAAACTTTTCCATTACCTACTCAACCAAAAACCTTCATTATCACCAATAATGACCCTTACATTACATATGTACGCTAAGCCCTACCAACATGAACGTGTTGCATGTTGGATCATGCTTCTTACAAACCTAGATCTTGAATTCATCCATCAAAAATTGTCAAAGGACAAACCATTTCTCGACAAAATCGTAGATGCACGCTTCTTAAAAACCAATCTTCTAACTTTTACTTCCCGATGAATCCATCTTTACCTCTCCCTCGATGATACCATTTACTATATGACCTTATTATTCGATGGTTCCAAATGTCAAAGATGGGGGTGGTGCAGAGTTATCCTCATTCCTCTTTATGGTGAGCCTATGCCATTATATTTCAAACTGGATTTTGATTGTACTAATAATATTTCTCGAATATGAAGCACTCATGTTAGGTCTTCAAACCACCATAGCCTTAGATGTTAAATCAATTAATATCTTTAGTGACTCTCAATTGGTTGTGAACCAAGTTAATGGTATATACTAGTGTCATAAAAGATACTTCAAAAGTATAAACATCATGTTGACATGCTTTTGACTACCTTTGACCATTATGAACTTAAAACCACCCTGTGTTCCACTAATAAATTTGTGGACACCATGGCCATTTTTAGTTCTCAAATACCCGCTTAACCCTCCGACTCAAAAATATTTCTCATAATACAAAGGTTGCAATCACCTTCTTACCTATTTTGAGAGATTTTAACTTTATAGGAAACATTAAAATTAACCACGTGACCTTTGGTATAAACAGTTTGTTGACTACCTTTCCCTTTCAATTATGCCTCCAGATCTTACTCGTAATGGACAACAAGCCTTCCTCAAAAGTGTCTCTCACTATGTCATCATGGGTGGTCTTCTCTATAAATGTGACTTTGATGATATCCTCTTATGATGCCTTACCAGTTTTGAAATTCCATACACCATCAAGGAAGTTCATGATGGGATTTTTGGGGGTCACTTTAGTGGCTTAGCTATCACTAAGTGCATCCTTCACCTTAGCTATTACTAGCCAACCCTAAACCATGATTGTTATGACTATGTCAAGCATTTTGTGTGAAGTTTCAACAACATGCTAATATTCATCACACCTCTAGTCATGCCTTACAAGTCATACGAGACCTTTGGCCTTTCTCTCAATGGGGTTTAGATCTTGTCAGAGAGATTAACCCTCATTCTTCCCAACATCATCAATGGATTATTACCACTACCAAATATTACACTAAATGGGTGGAAGTCGTACCTCTCATTTCTATAAAAGCCAAGAAAATATGTGAATTCATCAACCATCACATCATTTTCACTTTGGTGTTCCTCATCACCTCATCAATGATAACGGAAAACAATTCAAATCCAAAACCCTATGGAAAATCTATGATGCCTTCGACATTCAACTCAATTTTTTTCACCTTATTATCCTTAAACAAATGGCCAAGCTGAATCAACTAACAAAACCTAAAAAAATTATTATGAAAGTGGTTGACGATATTGGTAAGGATTGGCACACACACATTCCTTTTTCCTTATGGGCTTATCACACTAGTATTCATACCTCAACTTCTGCCACACCTTTCTCTTTGGTCTATGATAGTGCAAAGGTCATTTTCCCCTCAATTCTAAATTCCATCTCTTTGTATCTCACTCAAATATATGCTCAATGATGATGATTTTCACCATGACTATTTGGCACAACTTGAGTTATTAGATGAATGCCGTCTAAATGCTCTCGATCACCTTCAAATCTACTAAAACGTATCAAACATGCCTACGATAAACATGTCCAAGAACGAACCTTCAAGGTCAATGACCTCATCCTGAAGGAAAATCAACATGTAACAAAAGAGAGAAAAGTAAATGGGGCAAGTTCACTCCTAATTGGCTTGGACCCTATATCATTACTCATGCCTATGGATCAGGTGCTTATCATTTATCTTCACTCAAGGTAAACCCAAACTTGAGCCCCTCAATGCCTTGCATATTTCGATCATTATATTGTTGAATCAAGTCCTATATCACCTTCTATCTATTAAACGCTCATCCCTTGA
This sequence comes from Taxus wallichiana var. yunnanensis, assembly GCA_018340775.1. Classification (NCBI taxonomy): domain Eukaryota; kingdom Viridiplantae; phylum Streptophyta; class Pinopsida; order Cupressales; family Taxaceae; genus Taxus; species Taxus wallichiana. The sequence continues at coordinate 849,337,473 of CM031243.1, forward strand.
GCAACATTCACCTTCCATCTACCTCTTTTAAGGACCAATGACTACACCAGAATTGTGTGATTATCCATCACCTTTCAACCTTATCTTAAATATGAGTACCATGACTCTACTCATGGCATGATTCTCATGATACTTTTTCCTTTTTTAGGATGGAATCCCATGGTTGTTCATCACTTAAAACCTCTCTTTCATAGCTAACCTCTGTGTGTTATGGTTTTTCTTCATAAAAGAAGCCTATACTCCTTTATAGTCTTGTCCATGACCTAAAAGTCCAAAAATAAAAATAAAAAAATCAAAAGTAATATACGAGATTTTCAAATTCAAACTCCTTGAGTCAAACTTATTATAAATAGATGACTCCCTCCAAAAGGACATCTATCTTTCCATCTTGCTACTATAAATAGACTTACTCCCTTGAAGGAAAACTATAAAAAGCTAGCCCTATTGTACATAGTCTATCACAAAAAGAAGACTATTTCTATAAAAATTAAAATTAAAATATTCTGAAGCTTCCCACATCGATCAACTTCATGAAGACCTCAAGGAGATATTCTATTCATCCCACATAGACTTCCCACATCGATCAGTCTATAAAACAAAAGCAAAAAGAAAAAGATAATTTTTTTCATCATGGACTTGCCTATTTTGGTCTTGGGTATCTTGTAGAAGAGGCATGTTGTCTCCCACCAAGGTTATGCTAAAACAACCCATTTCACCTCACCGTCTTTCCTTTCTAATCTTCTACCTACTCAAGGGACGTGCCACAAATGCAACATTTCATGATCATGTGACTTTCTTCACCCTTAGAATAGTCAATCATGCAATGCCTTTAGGGTCTTACATTCATAAGACAATCTTTGGTATGATAGACTCATAATGGTTCTTACCAATTAGGTAGATTTTTGTCTCCTCTTACCATTCACCTCTTTTCTTACTTATTGATTCTACTACACAAGACCAGACCTTCAACACCTACATTAATTCCTCTCCCACCAAAATCACCCATGCCTATTCAACCTAAACTCAACCATGCCTATTCAATCTACACTCAACCATGCCTAAATGACCTAAACTCAACCATGCCTAAATGACCTCAAATCAATCATGCCTAAAACCTACCACCCATTCATCTACCTTATCATATTCTTCCCTAGCTTATGGGAGAACTACATTGCCCGAGGCCCTTTTTCGTCAAGGCTATGTAGGCAACACTTCGAGGGCATAGGGCCCTTTAAGGTTATCTTATCCACTTTTACCCCTAACCAATTTTCCCCTTTACATTCACATTCTACCCTAGTTAGTTTCCATTTACACAAAAATTGAAAATTAATATATCATAAAAACATACATACCTACCATTTTATCACCACAACCATATTCTACTTAAATCATTTCATATTTCCATAATATTAATTACTTGGAAATTTAAACACAACATACATACAACACATTATTTCCATAAGATCAATAACTTGGAAATTACCTAGACTCCACCATGCATGTACCTGACGAAACCATACCTATACTTGACCATACCTATACCTGACCAAACCATACCTATACCTAACTCCACCATGCCTATACCTGACTCCACCATGCCTATACCTAGACTCCACCATGCCTATACCTATCTATCTGCCTAAAGACCTCAACTCAATCATGCCTAACTCACCTAGTTCCCATGATACACAATAACAATGGAAATTAAAAAGAGTACATCATCCATCCAATAATAATCATCAACTATATAAGGGGAATGTTTGTGTATCAATACATATGTACATAGGGATACAAGTGTCTCAAAAAATCTCATATACAATCTTGAAAATATTTGACACGCAGGATGGTATATATATCAAAATCAAAATGATAATACAATATCACATATCATGACCAATCAACCCCACTTGAGACCCTCCTCTCCACTCTCACATGTCTCCTCCTCTCTCCCTATCAATTTCCCTGCAAGTATCTCTCCACCCTCTACTGTCCCTACCTAACCTCCATCTCCTCCTCCTTTCCCTCTTTCGGGCCTAGTCTCCAGAGCTTGGTAACCTCACCCTGACCCTATCTTTGGGGTGACGACCCCCTATGCTACTTGAGCTATGAGTCCTAGATCTAGGTTTGCTCACTTAGCTTCCTATGTTGGGCCTCCTTGCTTGGCATAAGAGGGAATATCAATACCTTGTAGTGGCTAGATGGTCTTGGTAATAGTGGGCCTCATTCAAGGCATCCCTAAACCTCACCATAGATATGATCTGAGGGTTTCCATCGACCTACTCGCCACCTGTGAAATCTTCCCTACCAATGGAGGACCATGTATCTTGGTGTCGATGCATATACTACGAGACCCTTATCCTGGTGCCTATGCTATGCCAGTACACTACTGTGGGCTAGGCCTATAAGGCTGCAACCTATGCCTACGTAGTGCATGATTGCCTATCCTCGTAAACCAATGACTTATGCACTCGTAGCACTACTACTGCACCATCCCTTGTAGGAGCCTATACTTGTATTGCTATTCTCATGTGTTTCAGGTAGTTCGAATGCTGACCTTGTAATGTAGTCACCTACCCTATCAAAGTAACTACATGTGCTATGCCATATCAACTAAACTCCCAAGCACTTGTGTCCTCGTAGGGCATCCTTTGAACCATCATTGTGGCTAAGTCTGAAAATGACTTACCGTGGTGTCATGGTTGCCTGTAACTCCACTTCCCACCACTATTCTGTATGCCACAGTGGTCCTTACATCATCCAATCTCATATCCACTGGTACCTCCTCCTATCCTGTGGGGTCATGGGCCGGTGGAGACAAAGGTCTCTCCACATCATCCTTGTGGTATTGTGGGAAGGGTGGTGCAACATCCTTCAAATCCAAACTAGCATCAAAATCTATCGACGGATCATCTCATGCTCACACATGTCTACCTGTATCCACCACAATAATTATAACTCCTGTAGCTCTTGAACCATCCCTCTAAAATATGGAAAATTGACATAGGGCCACCAAACTATGTCCATCGCATACAAGCCCTCTAACTCCCACCTATAGTATACTACATCATGAGTTGCCTCCTCTACTCAAGGATGACCACCTATGGCCACCCACCTCCTATAACCTACCCTCTGTCCCCCATGGTGCCAATCTGGTACCGGTAGTCCTCATGGCCGCACTACCACAATATGCTCATATACCCAATAGTGTAGTAGGAATGTACAATAGATGTTATAGTGTCACATCCTCTGGTAAGCCCATAACTCCTTATATAGTTGCACTAAATATGTAGGTGCCCATGCAAAGAAGACCCATCCTCGATCATATCTCGCAACACTCCCATCAATCCTCTAGGGAAATCATCCACCCTCTAAATCTAGAAGTGCATAACACCCCACCGCTACCATCATCAATACTTTAACCATGTCTCCTACAAGTGTGTAACATACAAAGCCCCATAAACAAGACTAACATTGTGCTTAAGTCAAGTCACTCGCCATCTCCCCAAATACTATAATCATCACCTCGAAATCCCCATCTATTAACACTGAGTAAATAGGCTCACCAACAATCGGTAGCCATAAAATCCTATAAACATCCTCCAATGTGATTGTCATCTCTCGATGGTAGGTGGAAGGTATTGGTCGTTGCATCCCATCTATCGATGAGAGCAACCATGAGATTGTGATCCCATCGATCCACCTATACCACCCTAATCCCAACCAATCCAACCTCTCACATGTGTGTCCACTTGTCCTCAGTGATGTTGGGTCACATCTCCACTAACAATGGTGGGACCCTATCCCGCATCGTCAACTGATGCCATGCCTACATCTAGGAAACTCAACAATGTCAAGTACTTACCTACTTTACTCATTTATTCACCTCTACCTACCCCCACCCCACACCCACATTTCTCTACCTACCTATCTATTTCCTAACTATTTCACTAACCTACCATCCATTTTATCTCACCTAAACAAGTCCCCATGTTCCATTTCATCATTTTCTCTCCTTCGATATTTGACCTAACCCATACCCACCTATTCCTAGCTATATCTACCTTCAACCCACCTACTTCTATTCTAATCTACCTCTCATATCTCTAAGTTCAACTACCTATTTTTTTTTTAAATCTAGTTTTCCCCATTATTTACCCTTTTCTACCTTATGTCACTTTTCATAGTGAAACCACATCGTTACCTTAAACCACACTTGTCGGTCACTCTAACTGCATACTCAATCACTTATCTAATCCATGCCGTATGCCTAACAATATCATTGGTTGATGCAAAACTATGTTGGTCTCTCAGTTTGGCCCTAAGGTGAACCCCACACCCCAAATTTTGAAAAATTTAAAAAACAACCTAAATTCTACCCCAATCCCACCTAAACCCAACCCCAATTCATTTTCCCACCTAGTTAATCTATATTGCACCCTCCCAATACCCAATTTCATTCATTTTTACCCACATTTCAAAATTTTAATTTCCCACCCCATTTTTTCATTTTATCTCAAATTTCAATTGAAAATAACATGATATGGATTGATTCCTACCTCAACACGTTGCCTCCTCCTCGCTGGACACCTCGAATCTCTGAACTGGTGGACCTCCAACACCTCCACCTATTGCTGCCATGCCTCTAATCAAACTCTCGGTCCTCCAACCAATCCAATCACTCTAAATGATCTCATGGACCCATCCACCTACCTCCTCCAGCCACTTAGATACCTCCAACTCAGCCTGGTACAACACCTCATCCTTTTCTTCATGAAAATGCTAAAAACACTTCACTATGTCATTTTCTAAAAGTGAAAAGGTTAAAATGAATCCGTAATAGATATTTTTACTTTTTACCCTACCCCCGAACCTGACCGATGTTAGTTTAACTTGACCGACATCGGTCATGTGCCCTACTATACCGCTGTCAATATCCCTTGACCGCTATCGGTTTTCCATAACATGTATTGGTTAGCCTGTTTGGAACCATTGCACCATTTCTCACCACATATGATTTCCTAAAACCCTTTTCACCTTACCTAAGTTTTACCCTAGCCTTACCACTCAACCTAATGACCTTATTACCTATCACCCAACCTCACAATCAGTTGGGGCATGTTTTTTCCCCTACACTAGTCTTACTTATAGCCTTTCCTAAATCACCCAACCCAACCTCTCTCATTATGACACTCAAATTCATTTACTCACTATACCTTTGTGATGATGGTACTCGTGTTGTTCAGCCTAATGACCTTACCTTGCCTAATGCCATGTTGTTTATCCTAATTGACCTAACCTTTGGTGCCTTGAACAAACTAACCTTTCCTATTCCAACACCTTACTTAGTGATGATGTTACTCATGTTGTTTACCTAATAACCTTACCTTGCCTAATCTTGTTGATACGTAAACCACATAAACCTTGTTTGGATAAACCTATTAACACTTGTCCTAGCTTGTGTTTTAGAACCATATCCTATAAGATACCTAAACCACATCAACCTTGTTTGGATAAACTTATCACATTCTATATAGAGTTTGTAAGCTCTTAACCCTAGTACCTTATCACATTCATATGTGTACAAGACCCTATTACCCAACCAAAATCACCCTTACCTACAACCACCTACCCATTTTTCATCACTTACCCATTTATCAAACCACTCATTGACTCAACACCTCATCAGTTCCAAGTTTGAGGGGGATCACCTCCACCCACACTTGGGCAACCTAACCTTCACTCATACCTGAGCACGACTTCTGTTTTTTTTCAATTGTCGCTTATCAATACAAGCTACTGTGACAAAAAGGAAAATGTAGACACCAAATTTGGGTCACACTCCCCTTGGTCCCCTTTAATTAATTAATGTAACACATTTAACTAATCATGACCCCTTTACCCCATATTAATATTCATCCTCACATTATTAATTAATTTAATTAAGTTAATTTCATCCTCACACCTCCACCTCATCATGACACCTCACCTAGACCCATTCTAGGGGCATTTAACTCATAGTGACCAAGTCATCACTCTCAACATTGAGTCATCACTCCTAGTGTTGAGTCACTACTTGACCTAACTAACTAAGAATTCTTCCTAAACCTAACTAGACTTCTTCTAAGATCTTCCTACCTTCTCTCACGTGAACTCTACTTCCCTAAGTGGACCTAACAAGGAAAGCACGCCAAATCTGGGAAGATCTTCCTATTTTTGGTAAATAAGACTATTTCACCCTAACTAATGCCGGTTTATCCTCACCGATGTTGGTCACCTAAACCACCATCGGTTCCTTTATATAGAATTTTACAACCCTTTACCTAGGTTGGTCATTTTTAAGTTTTGAGAGTGCAATTACAATCAAGGAAAGATCTTAGAGTATTGATTCATCCAAATGATGTCTACACACCAACCGAGAGAGCAACACATGCCAAGAATTCCATTCCAGATCATTGGAGCATTCACAAGAACACATAGGTCATACCACGACACCAAATCATATACCACCTCACTAATAAATCACCAGCTTCCATCCAACCACAAGATCTTCATAACAAAGCAAGTAAGTAATGTGATCTTAATCATTTGTGCTTCCTTTATTGCAGATCTCTTTCCTCCATTATTTTTAGTTTCTACTATTATCTAGATATCTCCATCTTCTCACCAATCCACCAACCCAACCAGTTCAATCCCTTTCACCCTTTGTGACCTCTCCCTCTGTATTCCTAAGTCTTCTCGTATATTATGAAAACCTAACCACACCCTCCTCACTCTCTGTGTAATCACAGAGAAGCCCAAAAACCATTTTTATTAAGTTATTTCCAATTTCCCCTACCGACGTTGGTTTACCCTACTCATTGATTTTATCCTGAATCAACATCGGTCACTTGATTGATATCGATCTCTGTGTCATTTTATATTCTCAGACCAACAAGCTTCCCACTCACCCAAAACCAACCTAGACATCAACCAATCATCCCAGAACCTTACTAGACCTTTGAAAACATGTCGAACCGAAAAACTTCGTTTCTAATTAGATTTAGTGTTATTTTGATATCTAACATAAAATCTAGTGTATTGTGTGTATGAGAAACCTAAATCATTACATTGCAATAGGACCTATTTATTTCAAGTTTCTTATTCACATTGAATTATTATTAAACAGTGGATTGACAACCTCTCTAGGAAGCACCACACTTCTAGATCTAGCATACGCTAGGAAGTCCACTATCATATGTTATTTAATACTCTTTTGTGGTCTTTCTTTGCATCTACAAGTAGTCCTTCCCAGACAAAAAAAGGATTTCTCTACGATCAGCTTGGATAACGTCAACAACATGCACATTCTACCTTCCACCTTCACCTCACAGGTATTCCTCCTTAACCATTTACCTTCTATATGTTTCATCCTAGAAAGCATAAAACTTATTGGTGAACCACATAAAGTAGAAACCATTCAATGTGTTTACATTTTAATGTTTGAGTTTTAGGAAAACAAAGAAACCAAATTCATGCACAAAAGAAACAAAAAAATCATGTATGGCTAGTAAATATTATTTTTCCTAGTCCAACATCCCACCTATAGTTAGTCTCTTCTTATAGACCATCACACACAATCTTGTATTTGTCATTATAATTAATTATTAATTCACCCTATGCAAAAATAAACACTAATATATGTAAATACCTAAATATGGACCTACAATATTTTGATAATTCATCCTTGGAATTTATCTCATCCCATTAATACTTGTGCACTAAAATTACTAACTCCTACATGACACACCTTGCTCAATTAACACTACCAGAGTATTAGTTCACGGTTGTTATTTTTATCGACTACCAAAATATCATTCTCAAAATATAGAGGACATCTTAAAAATTTGGAAGCCATCTCCTAATGACATGTTTTATTTATTCCTTCACCCAAATGAAGTTGACCATGAGAGTAAAAGGATTTTGGGTAAATTTTTCCTAATCGAATGATTTTTTCCTCTAAATTTCTAATGGTCATATTTTCTAATTCACAAGTTACCCCAATCCAATTAGTTTTATTTGAGTGAGAAATCCTATTACGATAACAATGTATAAAAATACATTCACATAACCCATTATAATGACTTCTAATCTCACATATTTTGGACTACCTAGGTTATAACAATAAATCACACAATCACTATATCAATATATTTTTTTATGACAATTTTTCCTTCAGCTTAGTTTGGGTATTACAATAGGAAAAATTAGATCAACCTCGAAGATGGTGGAGTTTCTAAGGTACCCACTGGATGTGATATGTGTTTGGCTCTTTTTGCTCCATGAGGAAAATTGAATTAAGCTCTTTTCTCGTAATTAAACCCGCAAATCAAAATATTGCACAAAAATGGAATTAGTAAAATGGGTAAGCACATTGTCTAGAAAAGAGAAGTTCTAGAAGGAAAAATACTTCCTTATGTGGACGTCAAACCTGATTTTGAAATAATTAAAATTTTATTTATGAAAAGGTGTACAATATACGATAAATGAAAAGTGTGATCAAATGTTTATCACTTATTTATATTATCACATACATTAGCTTATAACGATGATGAAAAGTAACAAGTCTAGAATCCAAAGTTAGAATATAGGTCAATATCTAAGTTTTTAGAAAATTTAGATCCCACTGAACAAGCTAAGTCATCATCTTCAGTGAAGTATGAGTCAGGTTCTTTGATGTAATTATCCATGAAGAAATCAAAGCTCTTCATCCATGTCATACGGATGTGCAAGGCCATAATTAGAATTTGCAAGGTTAGTGTTACTCTCAATGTTAGATTTAGATGTAGTATTCATGTCTTCAGTGCATGTCCAAATCCTATCTCATACTCGATACTTGAACCATGCGAGATCGACTTGTATCCATTGTACTTATATTATGCTTCCCAAAATTCTTCTATGGCTTCCCAGAATTTTTGAGTAGATGTAAATATGGTTTTAGGTGATCAATGGGGACCGACAAATGACACATAGCTCCAAGTCATGTAGTAGGTCATATTGCTCCCAATGCAAAGGGTGTTGGATAATTAGTAGCGAGTTGATATTGGTGATGGGATGATTAATACCTCCTATGGCCATCTACAAGATCCATGCTTGGAAAAAGGATTAGTAACACAAAAGCATAAAGTAATTGATAACATTTTCTAATGAAAATGATTACTAAGTAGAAAGATAACATAGAAATCACAAGCGATTAGGCTAATCACGTGTGATTCTGAGAAATATTAACAAACTGCTAAAATAAATGATTTGATTATCTAAAATGGAACTATTACCTTCTTGAGACAAGAGAGAAGTATGTAATGATCTAACAAGTCTATTTTTAGGATAAAAACAGAGTAAAAATGATGGAGATGAACCTTTAAATGATGAGTGATCATGATAAGATGGTTATGATTGTGCTTGGATGATGAAATAACCCTCGTATAAATCCCAAAATGCTTAAAGGATGTATTAGATGATAAATGATGTTGATGAGAACCTGACAATGCTTCTAGACATTTGAAAAGGCTTGATGATGCTCCTGGATCATCTCTGGATCATCCCGAAGAGATGAAGGAAAACAAGTATTTATAGATCACCGGCGTTCAAGGGAATCGCTTGTGTTTTCAGAAATTAGATTTAGGGTGAGATACAGGGGATAAAAATTCTATTTTTAACTTAGGTACGAGGGGATTTAGGGAATTATGAATAAATAACTTAGAGAGGTTGAGTGTGAGGTTTAGAGGTGGATAGGTGTAGTTAGGATAGAGTAGGGATAGTTTATAAGGTTTCCAAATTTAATCTAGTCCTAACTAGTGAGAAGTGGTTATAGGGATAAGTTAAAGGTGGTTAGGGTAATATATTTAGAAGGTTGCTTATTTAGACTAGTTATAACTAGTGAGTTAGGAAAATTTCACGAGGTGACATGTGAGCCTGAATTAACTAATTGATTGATTTATTTAATTAATTAATTGCGAGGAGGGTGATGTGACTTTAGGAAATGTGAGGTAAATTGATTAATTGAAGGGGTGTGGGGGAAATGACCTAGGAGTTTGTAATGATGCAATGAAAAGTTTGATTAATCGAACGGATGAATTAAGTTGTAAAATGGTATGTAGATGGGAATATTTAATCGATTACGAGGTTTGTGGATTTTGGTCTCTCGCATTTTCCTCTTTTTTTTCCTAACATATTAACAAGGCATTAGACAAAAACATTTGAAAGTTATTTTTCGTATGGGTGATTTGATGTATCTCAATACAGAAATACCTATTGCTTACATGTGTTTTGTTTTTCAAAGGTTTCCTTAGTTCGAGGGGATACTAAAACAGAGTGTGCTACTTAAAGGATCAGCTTGATAGGGAAACTAAGGGGTTTTTCCCTACAAATGTGTGATCCACAGAGGCGTGCTTAGTTCTACAAGAATTCTAAATGATGGGGGCTAAAGGGAACGTGTCCCACGGATGTGTGATGAGTCCCAAAAGTTTGTGTTTGCTTATTGACTTGAGTGTTTGGGTCCTTTGAAAGTGAAAACGTGTACAAAGGGTGTTTTTGTTGTGCTTAGGGAGAAAATGAGAATGGTTGCTAAAAAGGGTGAATCACTGAATTTAGGAAAATCATTTGAAATTGGAGGTAGAAACACCGGTGATTGGATTGGGGTAAAAAAAGGGATATAATTACCCGAGTGATTTGGTTGTTTATTTTAACTGTGGGGTAAATAAATAACTGTGGTAGATCAATTTGAGCATCTTTAGGTGATTTTGGGAGATTTCGAGCAATGGCATCCTCTAGCGAGTAAAGGAAACATCCAATGACAGAGGTGAGTCAATTTTTAACTGCTGTTTTTGCTTGATTTTTAGTAGTTTTGGGATCTTGCAGCTATTTTTGGGGTGTATGGTTCCCTAGCTAGAATTGCCGGGAATTGATGTAATCGCATGCGGTGTGTAGCAAAATCATTAGCAATTGCGATGAATCACCGTGATTCATTTATATTTTTGACAGTTTTGTGAAGTATGAATGTTTGATGTTTTATATGTTATTGGTGTAAAAGATTGATGTGATTTTTTTAATATGTTGTTGACATATTGTTTCTATACTTATTGATGATACTAATCGATGGTTTCATTAATTTTTGCAGTGGAGATGAAATTGAATATTTGGTAACCGTATACCCTTGATTTTAGATCAAGTGAGAGGGGACATGTCGATGAGGATTGGTCACTCATGGATGCTATAGGTTCTAGTTCCATGAGGTTTATAGATAGATTCATAGATTCCCTAGTTTGATTTTGGCACTTCGAGAGGTAAAAATCTTCCACCAATACATTTTGGTTACCCACAAGAGAGATTACTATCACTTTGGAGGATGTTCATAGCATCCAGAGATTACCGATTCGTAGGTCGTGGTGTATACCATCACCGAGGTAGAGAAGGTTTAGGTGATGGGTCGATTGTATGGAGAGGATGTTGATGACATCAGCTATGAGTCCAAAGTGGGTTTGCTTATGGCCATGTTTATTTTCCCGAGAGAGTGGGTCATGCTCGGATGACTATGATTATGATGGCCATCATGTGTTATGCATTGCCAAATTCTAGGAGTGGTCATTTTCCATGGATGATGATAAGGGTGGTGTCTAAGATGATGGAACATCGACTATTTTGAGTGGGGCCTACCCTACTTACACATACATTCAAAGAGTTTTGGGCCTAGAGGGCTCACAAGCGTTATGGTATAGATGTGGGTTTTCTGCTACAGGTGTGGGATTTGGAGCATATAGCTATTTCTCGACCAACAGGGTCACCATGGGCCATCAATGATCAAAACCTTGGCTTCATGTGGTGGAGATCAGACATGGGCCATGTAGGGAAGAGGAGGAGAGCCATATTTTATAGGATTTTTCACTCGACTACAAAGTTGGGGATGTTGTATAAAATCGAGGATTATGGAAATTGAAATGGTGAATATTATGTTTTGAGCTCAAGACTTATTCACCAAAAATTATAGAGGACATGTCCCTTATACTATTCCTTTCACCTAGATTTTACACATATATAAGAGGTTATGAATGTAATTCACCACCATTTTGAATCATATCATGTGCATATTCACCAAAGTAAACATAAGAAAATCCTCGGCCACATAAAATCAAAATCTAAAATCCTTTCAAGTTTTACATCCAACCATAAGGCATCCAACTCGCCTTGACGAGCCATCTAGCCTTGATCGACATACTCTCAATCTGAAACGTCAACTCTATTCCATCATCCAACCCTGAGCCATCCAACCCCTAGCCATCCAACCCCCCTGCCATCCAACCATCCTAGCCCTCCCAACCCCTAGTCAAACCCTATCCTGTCCATCCCCCCCTAGCTTTCCAACCCCAGTCCACCCTATAACCATCCAACCCTTAGCCATCCACCCTTTACCATCCATTCTCAAGCCTTGGAACATAAAAGCCACTCCCTAAGGCCCTAAGCAGTAAGTAGTCATGGATACTAGAAATCAGGGCAAGAAGATTACAAATTCAACAAGTTCAAAAAAGGGTGCCAATACTTTGCTTGGCTATTTTGGAAAATCACAAAAAATGAAGTCGGTTTCTACTTTGGCTGAAAATATCGGTATGTGGCAAGTGTTATTTACTAGTTATTTTATCTAACAAAATTTAATAATTATGTTTATGATATTGTTCTTGGAACTCTTTGACATTTGTACTCTGTAAAAATTTAACTATAGATAAGATTAATACTATATAAGTAACAATTTTATAAAATTATTTGCAGAATTTTCAGAAATTCCTTCACAGAATAATCAATTTATAGATATTGATGATCCAATATATGTTGAGGCAAACATTCCATCCCTTGATGAAATAGAAGTACAAGAAAATTCATCAAACTCTCAGGATACACCAGCAGAGGAAGCTTCTACTCCAAGGTCTATTTCCAAAAAGAGGAGACATGAGATTCAAAATATTTCTTGCTGACAGCCTAGATGTAAAGTTGAATCCCAAGGAAAAAAAAAAATATGTTAGAAGAAAGATGGAAAAACTAGACAATTGGAAGGAAATTCCAGTTCGAATGGGCTACAAAATATCCTTTTATTGAACCTGTGCACACTAAAAATTGTAATGATGTTCCAACACAATGTCGATGCAAAATATGTGGTTGGAAATAGGGGAAGGATCACATGATGCAGCTCAAACTAGACACAATTGAAAAACATTGTGGGAAAATATACATTTCCCAAAAGCTCAAGGATGGCAACATAGTCAGAACACATAAATGGAAAGATGCAAAAGATTGTCTACATGTCAAATACATAGAAGAGTACAAAAGGAACAAAAACATGTATCAAATATGTAAATGAAAAAGGTGGGACCATAGTAGAAAAATTGAGCAAAGCTATGGAGGTAGAAATGCAAGCAAAGGGTATTCAATTTGCAACCGTATTTCATATAATGAAAAGGGGAAGACCGATGTCATATTTTGGAGAAAATAGAATGTTGTATCAAGTTATTGGTTTAAAGAACGTTCCTCAATCTCATTGGTCAGATACCAGTGGCTGGGAGATTGCAAAATGTCTATCTCTGGTAGAGAAGGAGGATCTAAAACTGTGTGTTCAAAAGGAAAAGTATATTTCCCTTTCTTTAGATGAGGTTACCACAGTCGATAATACTTCATGGATATGTATTCATGTTTACACATTTACTAATGAAATGAGGACTCCACACCTCTTGGAAATTCATAAAATGACAGAGAATTGCAATTCTGAGAATATTTATAAATTGGTGGTATCAAATCTGAAGGATATCACGGAATGGATGACTTTTCCATTGCAACAAAATTAGTTTGTGTGGAACCGATGGTGTGCATATAATGCAGGGAGCCAGAAATGGTCTGTGTGTTAGACTTCAGACAACTATTGCTCTGTATATGGTTGTTGTCCACTGCATGGCTCACAGAATGAATCTCACCTACAAAATTGTGAGCACATTTGAAAATGTAGCTAAAGTGGAGGAATTGATACGTGATCTCCATGCCTATTATTCTTGCAATCCTAAGAGATTTTTAGAATTTCAAAAAATTTCTATTGGACTAACAGAGGGAAAAAAACTTCTCAAAGATGTAGATACCAGATGGATATCTATGTACGAACCTTCACCTGTAGAATATATGATGAATATCCTTCACTGACAGATTTATGTTTAAATACCACAGGGATGTAGATAAAGCTAAAGATCTATTGTGCCATCTAACTGACATAGAAACTTTACTCACACTTTGCGGTATTTTTCCCATGTTGAGGGAGCTTAATATTTTAATGAAGCATGCTCAAGATCGGTCTTTCTACATTACAGACTTTATAAGACTCAGAAGACGTGTTTGCTTGGAGTCTAGAAAGTTTATATATTTCTTATGGGAGTTTTCAAGGTGCTGCTTTTGAAAACTGGAATGCATTGACAGATTTGAAAAATTCTAGGTGCTTCTTAAAGTACAATATAAATGATCATCTGTGTATAACAACACATGGAAAAGAGATTCCACTTCATACGTACCAAAAAGAATTGATATGGCTAACTCAGAAATAGAAGAAGTAAAAGTGACACAAAATTTATATGATGCAGTATTAATCGAAACTAGGAATAAGTTGAGAAAGATCTCTGAATCGTTAGCTAAAGAGATCCAGGAAAGATTCAAAAATGATAAAATACTTGAAGCAATGGGAGTTGTAAATCCATAGTTCTAGAATTTGTCTGTGGAAAACCTTATACATCTATCAGTCCTTTATTTGTCAAAAACATGGGTGATCTTACTGATCATTTCTGTAAGACTGTAGAGATAAATGGAGTTTCTGTAGAAGGAATTTTGGAAAGAAAACTACTTAGTTCACAGTCAATGGATTTTGCTAATACAATGATATGACAAGTTCAACTTCTACAAAACCCATAGGATTACAGTGCCATGAAAAGGATTTGGAAGGATATATGTTCTAGTAGTATTCTAAGTGAAGATTTGAGTGAGTATATTAAGTTGTATGAGCTCTGTCAAACAATGATTAAGGTTATGTGGAAGATGAGAGGGTTTTCAGTGCACTATCCTTTTTAAAGTCAAAAGTTTGAAATAGATTGGATAGGAATCTAGAAAGTTGTCTCAGATTGTATGTATCGAGTTACTCAGTGGAGTCTTTTCCTTATGATAGAGCACTGGCATTGTGGAATTCACTAGTAGACAGAAGAGGAGTAAGTAATATTCTTCCTGACCCAGGGGATCGAGACACATCCACAAATCATGTTGCAGTTGATTTCCAAGACACAAATGAAAGTGTTGCTCTAGGACTGTTTGAATTCACATAGATTTCATTTCTTCTATACATTATTGAGACTACTTATGTACTTCATTCAGTGATTACAACTTTCAATAAATGCAATATTATATTTGTCATTATTTGATCCTTCATCATTGCAACAATGTCATTATTTGTTTCAATTATGCCATTTGTTTTTTATGTTTGGTTTTCAAATTTAGACTGAAATAAGAACACATTCATCTTTTATATCTGTTAATTTATTTATTTTACATCTGCAACAATTCAGAAATGTAAAGAAACAAAATAGTGTAAATTTAAGCAACATTTACGTAAACAATAGAAAAGAAACATAGTTTGTATTAATATATAGTAACATTATACAATTCTAACTTCCAAAGTTCTTTGAAATTGATTTCTCATGTGGCGGATTACTTTATGAAAAAGTACAAATTCATAAAGCATTGTCATTGTACTGATTCAAAAAGGGGTTGTTATAACATCTCAAAGCTTCGGACAAGTTTCTATCATATAAGGACACATTACGAGGTCATCCTCTTTTCTGCCTATGATTCAAAATCATAGTTGTCCTTATGTCTACCACACAGAATAAAAACTAAAAAAGGGTTGGCCACTATCTTTTAATTCCTACGCTAGTGTCGGAATTGTGACAACACACCTGTCACATGGTGAACTTTACTAACTTATCAAATTTTATGATGCAGGTGAAGGTTTTTCTTTTTCTATGTAAGAGATGGAGGAATAACTCCTGATGCCTAAAGATCTCTTGTTGCAGTGTTGATATTTTCTAGTATATTCAGCTCCTCCCTCGCTACATCTCCTGCAGACAAAAGTGTTGCATCTGCATCTGTCTTTTCCTTCAGTAAGACTTCTAGATCCATATTATGCTCCTTTATTATCCTTCTCAATGTATTATTTTGTTTATTAATAACAATGAGTTTTTCCTTCAACTGTATAAAATAATTTAGGATTTTGTGGGCATTCTTCAAATGTGCTTCAAAAACAATTGCTTCTTTCTTTAAATTTTCATATTTTTCTTGCAAAATAGAAATATTAAATTTTTAGTCTATCAAATAATATGAAAAAAATATATTGCAGTGGTTATAATATCAGATAATTTTTAGTTTTTCATGTAAAAGTAAATGCCCACTCACAACAACTTTCTCTTTTTCTACATTTTTATTAAAACATTAGTCTTGTCTTTAGACCATTTGTTGTAGTAAGCATGTGCTTCAGCATTGAGATTTTCCAATTTGTTTAGCATTATGTCTACAATTTCATCATTGTAATCATTACTATATGAAATTGTCCTGATTGAGCTTTGTTTAGCAAAACATCCTGCCATGTTGGTTGGCTCTCTACGGAAGTGAACAATGAATGCCTTTGAGCATGATTATGGTATCTAGTATTTATTTCTTTTATCAAAATTTTTGCTCTCCTCTCCCAAGACCACACCAAATCCACATCAGACATTACAACCTCTTGAATTGTTTCCCCCATGCTATATGATATCATATTTTCTAATATAAAATGTGTTTTTTCATCATTTGTTTGTGGAGCAGCCCTTGGGGAGGAGGAGAGTCACTGCCCTGTATTCCATGCACATTTTTTTGTTGAGGCGGAGTAGATTGAATCATGTCATGGGTGTCAAAATAGTTACTCTTGGCTGCATCCCCACTATCGAAGCCTAAATACTCCTCATCAAGGGTGATGTTGTTGAAAAGTTGTGTGGTTGTTACACTTAAAACACCACCTAGTGACAACCTAGGAAATTTGGTTGTAGCAGGATGAACTGTTCCTGCTGACTCTGCAGGAATCCTAATATTCTTTCCTGAAGTCCTCCTTTGTGTTTGTACTTGACGTGTTGGAGGAATTGGTGGCCTCCTTATAAGTGGAAAATGACCTAAAGCCATATTACCTGCATGAAGCAAACAACAAATTGTTAGAATATAATGGTTGGGCTTTGTAAATGCTAAAAAATTGTAAGGAAACAAAACATGCAAATCAAACTACCATACAATATACCTTGCATAGATGGAGACACAATCGTGACATTTTGATCTCCAGACCCATAATGAGTTTGATCTTCATCATCCATCTCAGTAGTTTCTGAATACAATACATGTAGAAAAGATCAGTAGAAATATTAGAATACATAATCTATAGTAATTGTTTGAATTTGTAATTTATATATAAAGATAACTTCATTATTCATACATGTAGTTAAATGTGATGGTAAACGTGTTGTGCATATCGACCCCCTAGGTCACTTTTGACGAGGTCTTACTGGTGTTGATTCTATTGAATCCATGTCAGAATCAGCAGAGACCTCTGGAGGGGCTTTACCTCTAGCAATTGCCTCCTTATGAGATGTTGCAGCTATAATTTTTCTCTACAAAATAAAATCATACAATTATTATTTTATTTTAAATATTCAAATTGAAATCGTTATAACAAGTAAATAGTAAAAGTAACTGTTACCTGTTGTTCTTCGAGACTAAGACCAATCATCTTATCATTGATTGTAGTAGGAATCGTATGCTGTGTCAATTCATGTAGTACGCTTCATTATAGAAAGCAAGAATAAAATTGCAACAAGAAAATACAATCCTCGATTTATCAGTTTGATTGGCTTTGCGGGCATGGGAGATATCTGATTTTATTCTATTGGACAAATAACTACACCAATCAATTGTTGACCTACTAGTGTCCATAATAAATAATTGAACTTCCCAATAGGGAATGTCTACACATCTTCCCTATAATACAATCCTGGCCTTGAAAAAGTGAAGCAACTGCAATAAATAATTTGTTTGTAATACCTTGTAGAAGAAGGCCTCTTGATGAATGATTAAGAGGAGCTGCAATTATAGAAAGGAAACGTTAGATCCTTTGTGTGGTCAAGTAATGTTAAAAAAAAAGCATTTGAAAATAATAAACTTACCATCAACTTGTACATTGTAATGAGACTCCAAAAAAATTTTTTGTCTTCATCTATAAGGACAACCTTTGTAGTAACATGGTGACTTATTTTCGAAAGGTAAACTTATTAACCGATGCACATCCTCGGGTTCAATAGAAAAATAAATTTGATGATGTTTTGGATGCACAAAAAGAATGGAAAATTTTCCATCATTGTCATTGTAAGAGGTGAGTAGGTAATCAAGGACTGATGTATCAGTGTCGAATTGGGGCATGTTCACAAGCCCGAAAAATTCTATTTTTCCAGCCAATCCTTTGGAGCGTCTTTTAGTTTTAGTAGAGCTAAAATCTGTGGGCACATGAGGTTTTTGTATTGAAATTTGGGTGTAGGAATAGATGTGGTACTTGGCCATTGCTGAAATTAGGGAGAAGTGAAATTTGGGTGTAAAATTAGAGAGCTCAGAGCACTAGAAATTTACGGATAAAAGTGAAAAAATGAACCTTGAAAGTATTTATAGTATTTATAGGGCCCAGGGTATCATTAATATCCAACCCGTCAACCCACTCATTCAACCCACTCACCCAACCCACCCATTCACCTACCCAAGTCTACACGGTCCTCTCTAACCTATGATGATGGAACAAAATCACCTACAATCTAAACATTTTTTCAAAATATTCCAATAATTCGAAAGTCGATTTATGAGATTCACTAATGATTCAAAATTAATTTTAGAGGTCTTCTTAAAATGAACCACGGAGGGAGGGATTGATTGTGGAGAGGTACGAACTAAGGGTAGAGAGATATACCATGATGGGAGAGAGAGATAGTCTCTAGGCACAACTTGTATAGGTCTCTGCTAATAGAGAAAAGAAAGAGAGGCATATGGATTCACCGAGGAAGGCCTTGGGGATGACATGGCCTTCTACATATGGTGTGGAGCTATCGGTGATGGCTCGATTTGACAGAAGAGGGAGCATCTACTGAGAACCTCCTTCATCTAGTATTATTTTAGTGGTGTAATATGATGTGGTGCGGGCAGAGAGAGATTACTATGTGGATATGATCATCAAGAACTACTTGGATGCCACCTTTACATATAGATCATGTGGCTATGAGATGGGGATCCAAAACAAAAATGAGGCCTAGTGCTAGTGTGGAGAGCGTGGGACAACCACCTTGGAGGCTAGAGAGTGGAGGGTGGTGATGGAGGAACCATAGGTGAGGTTGTTGTCATGAGTGTTCCTAGAGATGGTGGAGACGTCGGTGCAGTGGAGACACACCTACTCCGGAGGAGAGGGTGGTGCTAGCATGATGCCCGAGGATGTTGATTTTACTATTTGATTGTATATGATATCATAGGCTCATAGAATCCCATTTTTGTATGATGACATATATTGATTTTTTTGTACATTGATTATGATGTATACCGATATATATATATATATATATATATATATATATATATATGATTATGATGATGACGACGACGATGGATTATGGTTTTACATTTGTGTTTTAATTTACATGTGGTATATGTTGTATGTTTCTATTGAAAAATGTGTTAATGTTTTTAGATGGATTTTGATGAATGTAATATGTTAAAATGTTTGGTTAAATATGTTTTAGATGTGGTTAAATGTTTGATTTATTTAAAATGACTTAAAAACATGATCCAACAAACATGCTAAATAAAAAATGTAACTAAATAAAATGAGGTAAAATTGGAATGATTTCCCACTATGGATTTGAGATATATACTTAATGGGTGTCAAAAAAGTATGCATTTTTGGCCTTATCAAAAATTAAGTAATATCATCAATGGGTAGTTATGTGAATTATGATAGGAATGTGGGTTTGAACAATTGTATTTTGATAAGATGATAGAAGGGATTTTGTGTATGTAGGTTGGCATGGGAGAAAGGGATATCCTTTTCAAAGACTTCAAAGGGATGATGCCCTTGGATTTTGAAGTAAATTGATTGATGCAAGAAAATTTCTATGATGGGAAAGTTGATTGATGTGAGAAGCTTTCCTGGATGCTTTTGATTTTGATGTATTATTGAAGGTTGATCGATGTGGGAAGCCTTTTTATATGAGTAGCCATCCTTTGAGGGTATGGTCTACATTTTGAATTCTGACTAGATGGTCATCCTTCAAGGGATCGATCCACCATTTTGATTGGTAGTTTTCCTTCAAGGGAGTAGCCTACTTTTGTTTTATATAATGATTTAGATTGGGAAATAGCTTGTCCTTCAAGGGATTAGTCTAATATATTTTGATGTTTTGATAAGAGGAGAATCCAAATGACTTTCATATATTTTTGAAGCTAAGGGGAAAACCCCGTTATCCAAAATTCACCCCTCGAGGTAATTTTGATAACATGCATCAAATTCTTCAGTCCCGAGCAAGTAGAATTGATTCAAGGCCCAAAATCATGTTTTGGGGTCCCCTTGGCTTCTCTCTAACTTCCCCATCTAGGAAAAAACCCAAGAAGTTAGAGAAAATTATAAAAAAAAAAACAAAAAATGGGCTCATTCTGGTGTTTTGCGGAAAAATCAAACATTTTTGTTCTAGGCGGTCCACAGAGACCGATCGGACAAAAGTACTTCGTGGCACGTGCAAAGCTGAAATGGCCGCATAGTAGTAAAAATAAGAAAAAGTGGAATTTTTCATCTTGCATGTCCACGGGACACAAAAATCTGATTTTTCCACAAGTCAGTGCATTGTGGGTGGTGTGGAGAAATGTGTCCGGGACAGTCGGGACAAAAGTATGCGCGGGATGCGAAAAGGTGAAATCACCACACAAGGAGCCAAGCTAAATGGGATGTGGCGAATGTGGAAGTCAATAGCCCTAATGGCCCAATAAATGGTAGATGTGCGGGGACAAGGAAGCCTAAATCAAGTGATGCGCAAATTTTTTCCGGATAGTTGGGACACGCGGACCCGATTTTGCCGAAATAGCCACAATGAAGAGAAAAAGTCAATGTTTGACCTCCTAAACTTCAAACGGCCATAACTTTTGACTCTCGAGCTCCAATTTTCATAAAATTGGACTTTCTGGAATGATATTTATTAATTTTGATGAGGGTAGATATATTAAAATAAAAGAAACATATTCAGCTCCAGTCAATTAATGCTCATTCTTGTCAAATGACAAAAAATGCTCGGCAGACCCAAAATAGCTTGCTCGTACTCAGAAGGCCATAACTTTTGCATTTCTCAACGAAATCACACAAAATTGGTACCATTGAATAATATTTCCAAGCCCAACATAAATAAATTAAAAATTCTATATTTGATGAAGGATAGATAGATATTTTTCAGAAAATGCGGCCAAGTTTAGAATAGTGTTTTATTTGGTAGTTGGACGCATTCAATGAAGCATGGGCTGCCATATTTCACTACTGCAAGTCATGGGACAGTATGGGGAGCCTTTTAAAGAAAAAAACATCATTTCACTCCATTTAATACCTCTTACAAGTGGTTGAAGGACATATTTTGGGATTTCCATTTTCCCTCTCTCTCTCTCTCTCTTCTTCTTATTTTTCTATAAATTGGAGTGTTGGGCTCATTGTAAAAGGAGGTAGTTTTATTGTAAAAATCTCTATCAAAATTGTTTTTTGAAGCCAATGTGCTGAAAGCCCTTGCCTTTGGACTCTTGCATGGTGATCCGTGCCCTTATCTTGTGATAGATTGAACTGCATGGCATATCATGAAGCAATAAAATACAAGTTTGTGGATGCATATTCCCTCATTAAGCTGTGTTTGTTTGCACTCTTCTTTACCTTTTAACCTTCATTACAAGAATATTGTGTCTATTTTTATGCTCTTGCAAGGACTCATTATTATTGTGCATGTATGAAATATTTTTGTGAATGCATTTTCCAGATTGTGGAGAACTGTTATCACCCCTTCTAGTATGCATTTTACTTCTATTTTTCACACATTGGAAGACTACTCTCACACCCTCCTTTTCTGGTGTATCACCGCTTTAGTGTGGGTTTTTTTTTCTTGCATACTCTCCCTTGGTCCCTTGGAAAGTTAGATTAGGAAAGATAGTTTTACCTGCATTAGAGTAGATTGTGGCAGGTAGTTTAGGAGTAAGAACCAACTTTCTCTAAAGGTCTATCTCAAGTAGCAAGTCCCACAACTTAGAGATAGTACCCATGTTATCCAATCACACCATGAGATCAAGTATATGAACTTGTGTAAACATAAGGGTGTTGTGATTCTAAGGGTGTAACAAACCCTAATAGACCTCTTAAAGAAGGGGATAAAATGTGTATCCGACCTACACACACATGCCCCATGTTATGTTTGATTGGTATGATATGGATGGGTGTAATTTTTTCAAAGGGATTCCTGCTGTGAGGAAGGAATTTTTCTATACAAAATATGTAATAAAAAATTTGTGGTGCTCATATTTAAGGTGTATTTAGGATGCTTGATGGATAGCCACACCATTGCAATGATATGATGAAGTAATAGGATTTTAGAGGTAATTACTGTCATGAAAATCAATTATTTAACAGTAGAAAGGCCACAAGTGTGAAGCATTCAAAGGTTCCCTTTCAGGTTCCCCATCAAGAGAAGTAAGACAATATGCTCTTGACCCATACTTGTGAGTGATAACGTATGGACCAATCCAATTGGGGAAAACCTTTCCCACATTTACTCCGCTCTAATGTAGCAACATT